>VXAC01003097.1:0-29120 GCA_013399225.1 Rhipidura dahli
CCTCTCCTCTCCTCTCCTCCCAGATATGGTGGAGATGATGCTGATGCAGAATGCTCAGATGCACCAGATCATGATGCAGAACATGATGCTGAAGGCTCTTCCACCGACGGCACTTGCACAGCTTGGGGGAGCCAGCTCTGCCCTGCTCCAGCACACTCAACAGGTAACAACATCCCAGCCTGAAGGGCATCCTCACCCACACCAGGCCTTGGCTCATCTCCCTGGGAGGGCACAGGGCCTGGACAAAACACACAAAGAGCTGGGAGAGCCAGAGGAGTGTGGAGGACACTGCACCTTAGGAAAGATGACACAGGAAGAGCATGCCCTGATGCCTACCTTCCTCTCCAGGCCATCCCGTCATTCTGCATTTCCCTGACATTGACTGATGGAATAAATTGGAGGGAGTGGGGTCTGAGTATCAGGTGAAATCTGAAGTCACTGAGTGTTTTTGGACCTTCTGTACTGGAACCTGCAAACTCTTCTCCAGACACATCCCAAAGGTCTTCCTTTCCCAAGGGGTGGCTGAGTGGAACCCTGGCCCCTCAGCCAGGGAGCGCCCATGTGTGCACAGGTTTCTGCAGCCACCCTTTGTCTCTCTCCAACAAGGACCTGCAGCTTGCTCCTCCCCTGGCTGTAAAAGCAGACAGGCCCAGGCCGTCTGTGGTGCACCACCACCACCATTACCCTCCCACGGGGATGTTCCCAGTGCCCCCCAGGAGCTTCCTATCCACATCCACAGCGCAGCACTGGACCAGCAGCTCTGCCCAGCCTATGTAAGTAAGCAGGCAGCTGTGATGTGCACCTGTAGCCCTTCTCCCTGCCCAGGTGAGGCAGACTGTGGAATAAACATGAGGCTCTGACAAGGATGAGGATCATACAGATCCCCCACCCTGCCATGCTGCATTTCTCTGCTCTGCAGGGGCTCTCACCCTGCTTTTTGGATCTCCCTGTGAACCCAGCAGTTACCTGCTAAATAAGGTGGGGGGGAGTGTTTTACATTCAGGCTAAGGTTCCCAGCAGGATTTATGTTCTTAAAGCACTGCTGAGACATTTGCTAATCAGAAATTTCTGGGGAAATAAAACCCCAAACCACCAGCTAAGAAAAATGGCACAAAGGAAGGGGAGTATCAGAAATAATGCTGAGCCTCTGCCATAAGGTTGTGCTTGCAGGTGAAGGGGGTGGGTTTCAAGTGCAGAAATGGATGAACATCTCCCCAGGATTGTCCTGGTTCCATAGAGCCCTTGAGCCCTTTGCAGAGGTCACAGCCTGCTCCTCCAGGGGCTCACTTGCTTTGTGCCTTCCTCTGAGCTTGTCCTGCTTGGCTTCCTAGGCGCTCGAAAGTTCCTACATTCCAAGGCTGGTGAAGAAATGCACCTTGCTAGAGCATGGAAGTGGGGGTGACATTGGGACACAGTGTGAGAGCTCAACTTTTATTTCTGTGCCATGGCTCTTTCAGAGCCTTAGTGAACAGGACAGAATGGAGGCAGCTGCAGCCCTGGGCACGGGTGATTGCTGGCAGGGGTATCTGTACAGCTCTCTTTAGCAGAGGATTTGAATTCCTGAATCTATTATTTACCTAATGGGATTATAAGGGATGAAGATTTCTACCTATTTCCCTTTGACACGGGTTTGTAATCTGAACCAGTAAAGAACTCCTGGCTCCTGTCAGGATCAGTGCAATTCACTGTTTGCAGAAATCAGTAAGGGTCTTGTTGTGGCCTTTAAACTGGTTTTTCCTCTTCTTCAGCTGCCTTCCACCACAAGGTATAAGACCAAACACATCTTTTTGCAGCTGCAGCACTGCTGGCTTTTACTAAACACAATAACCCCATTTTTCTTGTTGCAGGTGGCCCACACACTGACAGTACAGGATCTTCTGCGAGTGGACCCTAGTTTTTCTAAAAACAATAAAATCCTGATGTTCTTCCTCAGCCATTGACATGTCTTTTTCTTCAGCAACATAAATCAAGCACTTTTCCCTCCTTTACTTTTCCCACTAGTTTTCAGAGGGCAGGCTTTAATCCACGCCCATGCTCTCCTGTTATTTTTAGTTTTATTTATGATTCCTTAAAAGGTGCACTCAGAGTTTTTATCAGCCAACACATTTTCATGCTCTCAGCAGCCTGGTTTTGCTTAGTATAGAAAGATGAACAATTATTTAGTAGCACTTTTTCAATATCTTTCCACCTTCTGTTTTTGAAGTGGAGAACATCTGTACACTGGGTTTGCCTGGTGCAGTTTGTCAGTGAGTCTGATTAAGAAAACACAGGGATCTAAATTTTGTTTGGAATGAAGAAAATATAGTAACTGTCACTGCTGGAAGCTAATTGTGTGCTGTCTGTGTTCCAAAAACAATTAATGAGTAATTTATTTGCTATGTAAAACCTACCTTGCTCTTTGCCCTCTCTGCTCTGTTGTCTTTGAGATTCTTATCGCACTCTACAACTTCTCACTCTCTACAACTACATGAAAGAGGAAATGGCCTCAAGTTGTACCACAGGAGTTTAAGTTGAAAATTAGGAAGAAATTCTTAACTGAAAACATTGTCAGGCATTGGAAGAGACTGCCCAAGGAAGCATTTGAGTCCTGCCCCATCCCTGTAGGTCTTTAACGTGTCATTTAGAGTCATGGCTTAGTGGTGTGCTTGGCAGTGCTGGGTTAACAGTTGGACTCGATGTTCTTAGAGGGCTTTTTCTACCTTAACGATTCCATGACCCAAATCTGCTGCTGCCAGGCAGGCTTAGCAATAAATTGTACTCGGTGATGCAAATGTCTGCACTTTCACTGTCTGCTGTTTAATTATTGTATGTTGGCTATAATTGGCTTCCCTCTTTTCAATGCTTACTGTGGGCAGCATTGGCTCAGCAGAGCATTTCCTCCCAAGGATGGGCATGTGAAATGGTGCCTACAAAGATGTTTCCTCACAGCCTCGTCCAAGTCCTGGAAAGCTTCTGCAGAGAAGGTATGGACCCTCTCCTAAGCATCGCACCACAAAACACCTGAGCCACACACAGCTTCCTTGGATGAAAGATGTCTCAAAGATGGCATGAAACTCCTGGGCAAGTAGTGTCCTCACATCCCACCCGCAGAAGAGAGTCTGTGAGGCTCCAGAAGTCACTCCACATTGTCTCACCCTCTGCAGTTGCAGGCCAGTGAAACAAATGCCTGGCAGATGCAAGTTCTCCTCCTGCTCTATGTGTGTTTTTTGGAGACTGCAGGATTGCTCCACAATTTCTAAAAGAGGCCTTTGGATAGAGCCTGATTGAATAACACCATGTTCCCATCTCTGAACGTCCAGCTCAGCCAGGCTGACTCCCTGACAGTCTCTGGGCTTGGAGTTAAACTTTAATGTGAAAGGGGGACAAGAACCCAGGCGTGACTCAGCCACCCACATTCTCTCCCTTCCCCTCCCCACTGGCAAGGGCAGCAGGATTGGGGAGAAGCAGAGGGATCAGAGACGGAGCAGGGATCTGAGACCCAGTGGCTGACCTAGCATGGACCCCTGTGACCCACGAGGGAAAAGAGTTGCTATTATTGGTGGTGGTCTGGTAGGAAATGCCATTTAGCTGCTGCATGACTGTGTTTGCCGGGGAGCTGGGGCTGTAAAAGCACCGCTTGAGTGTGGAGATGAATGTTTGTCTTAAAATGATTCCTCTGTCAGATGACGGGGTGTTGTGAAGGGGTTGATTGAGTTCCTACTGTGGGAGGCTCCTGTCCTTTTCTCAGAGGAAGGGGTTTGGGTGGTGGTGGAGCAGTGGTGCCCAGGTACACTAAAAAACAGTCTTTGTTTGGGCTGCCAGGTCTTGCTGTCCCTTGGCTGATTTTGGCTGTAACCAAATCCCTAATGTGAAATGCTTTGCAAGGACTGAGACCAGGAAATGCCAAGCTGAGAGGAAATGCCTTCCTCTGTCCACTTTCATTTGGGAATGGGTTTCATCCACTGCTACTTGCAGAGTGACTCTAAAGGCCAGGCTGGATGGGGCTTTGAGTAACCTGGTCTAGTGGAAGGTGTCCCTGCCCATGGCAGGGGGTTGTAACAAGATGGTCTTTAGCATCCCTTCCAACCCAAACCATTCCGTGAGTCTGTGATTCTATGACAGCTTGGAGCATTGCAGCACCTACATCTCTCTCTTGACTTTTTGGACATTAGCTTCTTGGAAAAGAGTGATGACAGAAGAGGCTGTAGTTCTGAAAACAATTCATAATGGAAATTAAATTTAAAAAGTTATTTAAATAACAAACAGGACATATTTGTAGTGTTCTCCTTCACTGTGTTCCCAAGGGAATGCTGCAACACCTTGAATTCTATTGAGGAAGGTAAACACAGTCCAGAGAGGAGCTGGGAGCTTGCCCACACCAGCTCCTGCTGTCTCTGGCTGAAGAGGTGAGCCCTGCTGCACTCAATTGCTCTGTGTAAACAAGCCCGAGCTTGGCATGACTTTTTATAAAGGGTTTTGATGGATGGCTTTTGTCTTGGAGACTCTGCAAACACACAGGGCTGCTGGAGGACTGCTCTTCAGTAAAAAGTCTTCTGAGGTTCTTGGTCAAAGGATCTCCCTGTTTATGCTGAGCTTCATCCCCTGATCATTTCTTTTCTTTGATGCATCTCAGTAGTGACCTCTGAAATACTTCATCCACCATTCCTGATCCTTATCTTGTAGGTGGGTGCATTAAATGCCTGTTTCTTTGCTAGACGAGGTTTCCATGTTGATGTTTATGAAGCCAGAGAAGGTAAGTTCAGCCTGATTGTTACTGTGTGAGCTCACTGAAACTGTAGGAAAATAAATAAATCAGAGAGTGGCAGTTTGGGGATATTCTTTTCTCTCCCCTTTAGCTCCAGTGGTGGGGAGAAGCATTTATTTGAAGTTCATGTTGGTGGAGGGAACCCACCCTTTAGCTACTAGAATAATGCCCTTTTTATGTTCTTGGCTTAAACACTGATTCAAAACCTCACCTTTGGAGCTTGGTGTCTGCAAGGAAGCATTATAGTACAGTGCTGGGTCAGAAGGAGAGATGGAGCCTCCAGGTCCACAGGGCACCACTGTGGAGAAAAAAGAGGAATTAGGATTTTGAGCCAAGATGCTGGTTGAAAGGCAGAGAAATTGTTCATCTTCAGTATCTGTCAGCTGTCAGACAAATAAAACCTGGGAAGAGGTGGCAAGCCAAGTGGCAGGGGAGAATGACACCATGGAAAGTGAAACTCGACTCAGGTGTGCAGTGAAGGGAAGGAGGAGCCATGCCTGCCATGTCTCTGTGGTAACTCTTCCTGCCCTGATAGACATCAGAACAGGCAGTTCTGCTGCAGGGCTTACAGCTGCTAGAAGTTCCACAGTTTTGAAAAGCCTCTGATTGCTCTTACCTGCCTTCTGAGTTGGATGGATCTTACGGTGTTACTCCAGTTTTTGGCCCATTGCTTACACTTCTCATACATATTGGGATGAGGAGGCTCTGCCCCATGCACTGGCCAGACAACCCAGGAAGTCTAATTGAGGCAACTTGGAGGAGGAACAGGCCAATGCCCAGACATTTCCATCTGATCAGCCATGAAGAAGGTGACCTGCCAATGTCCCAAAAAGCATCAGTCTGTGGGCCTCAGCAGAACCTGCCAGGCATTCATTACTCAGCCTTCTGCATTTAGAGGGGAAATGGCTATTAATGTTAATGGGCCCTCTGGCACATGAGGAGCTGCCAGGATCCAGCATTCCCTTTGCAGCACTTGGCTGCAGCTGCTTCTTCCAGGCTAGAGGTGGCACAGAGTATCCAGGCTAGACTCCAGCCTACCCCACCTGCTGTTGCTGCAGAGGCTTGGGAGATGCCCCCCTCACCAGGCTGTGCTATCAGTGCCTCCGTAACCGATTGCTCCTCCCACGCAGATATCCGAGTGGCCAGCTTTGCCCGTGGCAGGAGCATTAACTTGGCCCTGTCTCACAGGGGACGGCAAGCCCTCCAAGCTGTGGGGATGGAGGAGCAGGTACCCTGGCACGTTCTCTTGGTGGGGGTGGGGTGGCGGGGGGGTTTGGCTGTGTGGATAAAACACTCTTGCCCTGTCCCAGCCAGACCTCTTCCACTGTATGCCTGCAGCCTGGCTGTCCCCTGCTTCACAGCACATCTGCCAGCAAGATCTCCTCCACCCCGGGCAGCTGGGCTCTGCTCCTGGCAGTGGGTGCTTCCCTGGGAGACCAAACAGCTTCCAGTGTTTACCTCCCTGCCATGCTCCACTCCCTCCTGGAGATGAGGGCAAACAGGGCAGGAGTAGATGGACTCCCAAAAGAGCTGATGCAATAAAGCAGGATGCAATAAAGGCAGCCGTTTTCCCCACTGACATGTCCAGATTTGTATTTTCCCACAAAACCTTGATCTTTGGGCTGACCCCTGAAATCCATCCACACTGCCTTCTACCCAGCACGCTTGGCTGGGAGCCTAGCACTCTTCTGCAGGATGCTGGCTACCATTTAACATTCAGCTGTTGGCAGTGGTGGGATCTCCTGGTCCCTGGATCCCTGCAGAGGAGCCCAGATTTTGACAACACATATCCCAGTCCCAGGATGCAATTTGGCTGTCCTCCCCTGCCCTGTCCAGCACTCTGGGATTTTTCATGTCCCTTCTATCCAAAAACAGTTTCCATCTGTTTTTATGAGAATGAGCTTGTAAGTGATCTCAGTAAACTCTAGAAAATTGATGTGACAGTCCTGTTAAAGTTTTCCCCGGTGATTTGGAAATGTGTGAGGAAAGAGCCCCCCATTCTTCCTCGAGTGCAGTGCTTGGGTGAGGGGATGATGCTTGGTAATTTGTACTAAAAACCCACAGTTGTGGCCAGAAGCCTGAATTGCATTCCCTTCTGTTTCAGATTGTGGCCAAGGGCATTCCCATGCGGGCAAGGAGGATACACACACCTTCAGGGAAAAAATACTCTATCCCGTATGGGAAGAAGAACCAGGTACTGGAGCTGCTTCTCAGAGCACAAAGGGTCTTTGTTAGCATTTGTATCTCTGTGTTATGGACAGCGTGAGGATCGTGGATGTGGGAGAGGCTGGAGAGAATGAGGGAAGGGGATTGTGTGGAGGGGAGGGTTTCCTGTCTGTCCTTCAGCAAAGCTTTCTGAACCCCCCGTTTGTTTGCCTTGCAGTACATTCTCTCTGTGGACAGAGCGAACTTAAACAAAGAGCTGTTGACAGGTAGGTTGTCACTTCTGTTTGTGAATACTTCTAACACACTTTTTGCTGGGCATTTAGGGTTTGCCCCATGACCAGAAGACTTTGGGCCCCAAGCTCCTTTACCCAGCTCTCAGAAAGTGCAAACCTGAAGTAGTAGAGGAAAACCTGTGCTGTTTCCCAGCTAAAGCATGAGACACCTCCTCAGCCTTGTCACGGTTTGTGGCATTTTCCATAACCCTGATCGTACAGAGACAAATAGAAATTGAAACTCTATGGTCAAGTATGTATTTAGACTAGACCAAATTTATGCAAATTTCCCACTTACGTAGGCACCTCATCCCATGCTGAACTTCAGTGGAGTGATGGTGGAAAATAGTCAGTGACTCATGTCATTGTGGAGAAGAAAAAATCCTTGCAGGATTCCTTGCATTTTTCAAGTAGTTTATACCACAGTTGACCAATCCCAGTGTGCCCTGCTTGCTGGCCCTCATGCAACACAGCAAATTATTTGCTGAAATGACAAAAATCCCTATAATTTAGGGATCTCTTGGAAATGTTTTTTGTGGTCACAGTAAACCCCTCTACATTTAGTTCTTTCTTTTTCACAGCTGCTGAGAAGTACTCCAACACTAAACTGTTCTTTGGACACAAGCTCCTTGGGTGCAATGCAGACTTGGGGACATTATCCATAAAAAGGTAATCCCTGGGTAAGTGTGGGATCAAGCACTGTGGTCAGTTAGTTTCTGCTTAATCATTCATAAAACCTCAAACAATTGAGCAATCTCAGTTTTGAAACTACTGTGCAGGCAAAACCTTGTTCCTGCTGTGGAAAGGAGAGATATCAAGGTAGGGTTCATGGGGAGACTGAGAAAGGTTTAAGCAACTTGCTCACACCGCAGCCTGTGTGGCTGCACAGGCACACACTTCCTGACCTGTGCAGGGGATAAAAGTGCCAGTATCCATAGCACTGGGTTCAGGGATAGATTGCTCATCAGGGAGGGCATATAACTGCTGATGCCCCATCCCTGGAAGTGTTCATCCAGGCTGGATGAAACTCTGAAGACTCTGGTGTTGTATCTCTGCCCATGGCAGGGAGTGGAATGGGCTGAGCTTTAAGGTCCCTTCCAACCCAAACCATTCTGTGGTTCCATGACCTTGTTTCACAGTCTTTCACAGACTCTCCAAAACAGCAGCGTTATCCCAAAGGTGCCTGCTGCATTGCTGAGTAGCCCTGGCAGAGTTATGCTTTTGATAACCTTTTGATAATTATTTATCCTAATGCTGAGCTTCCCAGGCAGTGAGAGCTGATCTTCCCTCACCCCAGAAGATTAATAACACATCTTGCAAAAGGCAGATCCTCTGGGAACAGTGGTGCTGAGCTGGCCTGGAGTTACAGGATGATAGAATCATAGAATGGTTAGGGTGGGAAGGGACCTTAAAGACCTATTTGATCCAAGGCCCTGTCTTGCTTTCAGATCTGACCAGCAGATCTTGGAAGTGACCTATGATCTCATCGTGGGGTGTGACGGAGCCTTCTCAACAGTCAGAAAACAGTTCATGAGGCAAACACGCTTTAACTACAGCCATGAGTACATTCCTCATGGCTACATGGAGCTGACCATCCCTCCCAAGGATGGAGATGTAAGTGTGCCTATCCCAGGGGCTGCTACAACCTTCACAGGTTGGACATCCCGCCCCCTTCTCACTGTGGCTCTGCTATAACAGCTTTGGAAGAATTAATTTCTCACCTGGGGTTCAGGCAAGGGATTAAACCTTTCCTAATGGAAGGCATGGATCTCTTCCAAAAGTGGGGCCAATGTTGGTACCTGCATGCAAAAATCCCAGAGAGCCTGTGTTGGAGTGTTGGCATTAACTCTGGCTCTGAGAGGTCCTGGGGGTATGGGAACATGTTGATGAGGACACCAGCAATTGCAAAGCATCAGATTTTTGCCCATATTTCTTACCCTTTCCTCTTTCCCCTGCTCTGTGTCTCCCTGAAGCATCAGGGAGCAGAAGGGTGCCCTGTAGTTGTATCTTCCCATGGGAGCTGTTGTGCTGGTGTGGAGGAGAGCTAGAGCCTGGGCTGAGGAAGCTGAGCAGGGCAGGGAAAAGATACAAGGCAATTTTCTTTCTCTTTCAGTTTGCCATGGAACCAAACTACCTCCACATCTGGCCAAGAAACACCTTCATGATGATTGCACTGCCCAACATGGTGCTAACCAGGGCCATGTTCTCTTGGGGCACAGGATGGGGCTGGTGGGGATGAACTGGCTGTGGTGGCAGGATTGGGAGGGTCAGGAGTCACAGAATAACAGAATCACAGAATCAGTTAGGATGGAAAAGACCTCTGAGATCACTGAGTCCAACCTGTGACCCAACACCACCTTGTTAACCAGACCATGGCACAGAGTGCCACATCCAGTCTTTCCTTAAACACCTGCTGGGACAGTGACTCCACCATCTCCCTGGGCAGTCTGTTCCCATGTCTGATCACCCTTTCTATGAAGAAATTCTTCCTAATGTCCAGTCTAAACCTCCCCCCGTGTAGCTTAAGACTGTACCTTCTTCCTGTCCCTTGTTACTTGGGAGCTCAACCCCCACCTGGCTACACCCTCGTGTCAGAGAGTTGTAGAGAGTGATAAGGTCTCCACTGAACCTTCTTTTCTCGAAGCTGAGCCCTCCCCAGCTCCCTTAGCTGCTCCTCACAGGACTTGTGCTCCAGATCCTTAACTGGCTCTGTTGCCCTTCTCTGGACACGCTCCAGCCCCTCAATGTCCTTCCTAAGCTGAGGGGCCCAAAACTGGGCACCGCACTTGAGGTGCGGTCTCACCAGTGCCAGTACAGGGGAAGAATCATTTCCCTGGTCCTGCTGGCCACACTATTTCTAGTACAAGCTAGGTGCCGTTGGCCTTCTTGGCCACCAGGACACATACAGGCACGTGTCCAGAGAAGGAGCCAGGAGGGACACCCAGCCTGCACCAGGCTTACCACAGCCTAAGGGGGTGCAGGGCAGGGTGCTCAGAGCCAGTCCTACCTCGCAGTGCCTGGTAAGTAACTGTGGCACCTCTCTCTGCCCACACATCTGAGCCCAACCAGACCCCCACAAAGAGTGCTCTGCAGCTGGATGTTCTAAACTACATACCAGGACCATCAGAAGAGTGTGCCAGGCCCATGCTGGCCAGTAATACACTGTTTCTGCCTCCCCTGTGCCTGCCCACCATGAGAAAGGGGGTGGCTAGACACCTTTGCTGTGCCAGTGGGTCACAGGGATTGCCAGGTGACAGGCTGGGCACTGAGCTGCTGCTTCAGGTGCCGTGTGCTCTCTCTGGCCTCTGGCCTTCTTACTGACCTTCCTTCCTGGCTGGCAGGACAAGTCCTTCACCTGCACGCTCTTCATGCCCTTTGAGGAATTTGAGAAGCTCACAACAGGCGAGCAAGTGCTGGGTTTTTTCCAGACCTACTTCCCAGATGCCATCCCCCTCATTGGAGAGTAAGTGTTCCTGTCTCCCCTTTTCACTCACCAACATAGTTATCTATTATGGGATGGGCTTTTTCTTGGATGGTACCAACAGTCTCAGCTAGGCAGTTTCCTTTCCTCTCAAGATGAATTATCACAGGACTTCATATTAACTGAGAAACTCAGATATTCCCTGGTATGTCCTTCCTACATTGACCAACATCTACCACTGCTCACAGTAAGAGGATCGAGATGTCAATGATCAAGTTGTGTGCAGAACTTAAAACCTGCATACAAAATATCTGGTCCATGGCAGGGGGAAGTTGACTTCCACATTTTTCCCAGCACAAATAGCCTAGTGCACAGGCTTAGGGTTTGCATACCAAGGCTGACAGTGCCTGTGGCCTGGCTTCCTGAGCTTGGACATGGCACGGCTTGGTCTTCTCTCTTGTGGTCCCACACAACAAAATCTGTTGTTTTACCTGAAGGCAAGAGCTGAAGCACGATTACTTTTTGCTGCCAGCCCAGGCCATGATCTCTGTGAAGTGCTCTTCCTACAACCTCTCTTCCCGGTGCGTGCTGATGGGAGATGCCGCGCATGCTGTTGTGCCCTTCTATGGACAGGGCATGAATGCAGTAAGTTTGTGTCTGGCTTGTCCCAGTTGGGGGGGTACTCACTCCTTTAACCCACAAACACCTGGTTTTAGTGTTTAACTCCATAGCGTTCATGGGCTGGCCTGTCCCACAGCCTGATGTCCTCTGCGTTGGCAGAGGATGAGCTCCCACCAGGACGTCCTCCTGGGAAGGACAGGGGACAGGGTGATGATGCCACCTTCCCATGGAGCAGAGGACTATGGGGGAGGGGGGGTCCAGGCAGCTGCGAAAGGCAATCCCCTGGACTTCTCTCAAGACCCCTGCCAGAGGGGCCTGGAGTAAGACTCTTGCTCTGAAGTTGTGGTCAATTGGACCAAACAACTGCATTAGCTAAGCATCTGCGACAGCACTTCTTCTGAGTGTGTGGCTCGTTTATGCCTATTAACCCCCTAATATTCCTCCCAGGGCTTTGAAGATTGTCTGGTCTTTGATGAATTAATGGACCAGTTCCACAATGACCTTGGTAAGTGAGGTGGCTGGGGAGGAGCAAGAGCAGACGAACATCCCTCTGCGGCTGAGGGCAGCTGGATACCCTGCAGGGAGCTGCCTGTGAACTGTTGCTTTCTTCTCTCAGGTGCCTGCCTCCCCGAGTTCTCCAGACTGAGGGTGCCAGATGACCACGCAATTTCAGATTTAGCCATGTACAATTATGTAGAGGTAGGTGAGGACCACACAGACTTGTGGTTCCATGAGCCATGCACACAGCAGTGCTCTCAGGATGCATGCAGCAGGCAGGGCCTCTGGCAAGACTCCAGCTGGGCTCTCACCCTGGCAGGCTTTAGCCTCAGAGCTCCTTGGGAATGTCTCTATGTCTCTGGGGCTCAGGGGGCACTGATCCCCGCATGACTTCCAGGACAGGCAGTGGGAGAGGTAGCAAAGCACAGTGGAGCTCTGCCAAAACTCCTTGCAAAGGGGTGACTGTTGCTCTGTTGCAGATGCGTGAGCACGTGAATTCAACATGGTTCATTTTCCGAAAGCACGTAGATAACTTTCTCCATGCCCTCATGCCTTCCACCATTGTCCCACTGTACACCATGGTAAGCCAGCCTGTCAGTCCCCACTGCCATGAGGTCTTCCTGCCTGGCTTTGGGGTGGTGACATTCTCCTGCAACCCTCCCAGGTGACCTTCACCAGAATTCGCTACCACGAGGCCCTTCAACGCTGGAAATGGCAGACAAAGGTTGGTCAAGGGTGGTGTCCCTCCACATGCCATGAGCCTTGGAAGCATCTCGCACACCAGCACTGCTCAGCTGTGGGGGGCAGCTTTGGTGGTGTATATTGCCAGGTGTGATGACTTTGCTTGGTGCTGCAGGGTCGGACCCAGCCTCTGATGATGTTGGGGTTTCTCTTTGCACTTGCAGGTAATTAATCGAGGGCTCTTTGTTGTGGGGGCAGCAGGACTGGGTGGCACCTACCTGCTGATAAAGCGTCTGTCATGGAACTTGAACTTCTGCTTGGAAGACTTGTGGGGCTGGTCCCACTATCTGAAGAATATTGGAAAACTTCCCTTTGGCACACGAGTGGTTTAAATGTAAGGGGAGTTCCCTGTGGTAATAAAATCGATGGCATGGGCTGTTGGCTCAGCTGGGTGATGTTGTTTCACTTGGGATTTGGTTTGGCAGCTCCTGCAGTCCCTTGGAAGCAGTTTACCCGCTCTCCCTTTCCTGGGTGAGAGGAGCCCATCAGGCACAGATGCCCAGAAAGCCTCTCCAGGGGCTCAGGTGTGTGACCTTGGCAGCCTGATCTCAAGGGATGTGCTGTGTAGATGTGGCACTCAGAGATTATGGTTTAGTGTTGGACCTGGCAGTGCTGGATTAATGGTTAGAGTTTTTTTCCAACTGTAATGATCCCATGAATCTGTGACCTGACTGGTGTGTCCCAGCCTGCAGACTTCTGCTCTTACCAAAAACAAGCCAACATTTTGAGGGTCCTGAAGCCAAAAATAGCTGCAGCCTGAGACAGTACTAGGAGGAGTATCAGACACTTTCCTTCTTACCTTGCCCTAGACCCTCATAGTCACTGCTGAAGAACAATAAAATGGCCCAAACTGACCCTTGATCTGATGTGGCACAGCCAATGTCATTTGAGGTGGTCTAAGTACAGATGCCAGCACATGGGCAGGGATAAGAACTGGTCTGCACTATTCAGTGAGTCAGTTTTGGTTTGCAGGGGAGCACCATTCAGGGCATAGATGGCAAATTGTGTAGAACACAGTTTGTTTCTCTAGCTGGGATCTTTCCCAGGCACTGTACCTATGGAAGATGACAGCAGCAATGACAAGATGTGACTGTAGTTTCTCCAATGAATGCTTTAGCTGCTGCCCTTGCACCTAATTCTTAGCAGGACAGATACATTTACCTTATATATTAATCTTTATTCATGTTAAACCTTTTCAGACACCAAATAAAGATGCAACATGATACAACTCTATGCAAATTAATCCCGAACTAAAAGCAAATAAGGAATTGTACTACTATTTCATGGGGATGACCCACAATGTATGAGCAACTGGCTTCTGTGTGTGGTTGGGATAAGTGCTGAGCTGGAGGTGCTCTGGATGCTGCCAGGTGTTTTGCACTGCTGCCTCCTGGTATGTCTGACATGCTCACAGAGCAGGGAGATCATGTCCTGGGGTGGGGGGAAGAAGTTGTGGCTGACCTCCAATCTGCAGGGAATTTTCCAGGTCCTCATAGATCATAGATCAAGTTTCATGGATCAAACAGTGGCTCCTTGCTGTGCAGAGGACTTCAAGATATGATGGAGGTAAGCCAAGCATGCAGAAGCCCAGGCAGAACCTTGCCTGAGGTAGGTCTGAGCAGGGAGCGATGTCAGGAAGCAGTTGGTGGTTTGGGAAAAAGATTCAGTGCATGTTTTCCAGCTGCTCTATAGCACAAGGTATAGGTGCTCACTAGCCCTTAGGGCCCATCACATCACTGCAGCCTCTGGAGTGGTTGCTTGGACCCTTTATGTCCAACTCAGCAGTGAGTTCTCTGGAAAACATTGCATAGTGGTGGAGACCAATGCAGCAGGGGAAGGCATGGAGCAGCCTGGGAGCAGATCCTGCTGGAGCAGAAGAGAGACAACAGTTTTGAAATCCCAGCTCAAAATCAAAGCTGGAAGCACTCTGTGCTCTCATCTGGCTTTGGGGCTTGGTGTCCAAGATTCCTGCCACAAAGCAAAGTTAGCATCAGGAGATGGGACAGGAGCCACTGCATACGGCCTGAAGTCATGGATGTTCCGCTCTCCCAGCTCCACTAACCCAGTGGAGAGAGGCTGGCAGTGGGCCAGGAGGCTGGTAGGGTGCAGTCTGTCAGCCAGCACTTGACATGATGGGGGCCTCTAGGAAGAAGGGAAGAAATCATGAGCGTAAAGGAGATGGGTGCCTTAGTTTAAGATTTCCTTTGTTTGACCTTTCCTTAGCTTGACATTTCCTTATTTAACAGTGGGTCCCAGTGCTGCCAGGTATTGCTTCATTCAGTAAACCTGGGGTTGACGACAGTGGTGGTGGCACTCTTGAAGAGGGGGTTATCAGCCTGGAGGGAGAGAAGTGAGAGGTTTGTGTTGGGCTGTGCAGAATTTCCAGCAGAGCATTACCCATCCCACCCATCCCAGTGCCCACAGCACAAACAGCACTGGAAGAAGAGCCCACAGGATAGTTAGCCCCCTAAATGGCAAAATCCACCTGGGCTGAAAAATGAGCAGTGGGGAGGGCTCAGGTCTACGTGGCTGCCTCTGGAAAGTATGTCCCCTCCTACTGTCCCCTCCCCAGTGGAGCCGAGTGCCCCAGAACACCCCACTGGAATGGATGGGCTCTCTTACATCATTCCACTTGGCTTTGGTCTTCTCCTTCTCAAACCGGCGGTATTCCCGGCGGTCAAGCAGCTCCATCAATAACCGCCAGATGACCAGGACCAGAACGCCAATGAGGAACACGCCGGCGACAGTGCTGCCCACAATCAGCGGGACATTGGGGGGCTGTGGGCACTCTATGGGACAGGCAGATGGTGTCAGGCTGCAGCCCCTGGCAAAGCAGCAAGGCTGCTGTGGCAGGGTTGGCAGCCTGCCTGTGGCAGGGCAGGAGGAGGGGGGATGGAATACCTCTATCAGGATCGACGATGATGCTGTATATCTCCTCACCATCCTCCTGGACCATACGGAAGGACATCCAGCAGTTCTGGGAATCCTTTTCCCTGCATTTCCTGACATTTTTGTTCATGTCTGTTGAGTTTGTGTGCAGATGGATGTTGGGACAGGCCTGGGAGCAGTTCTTCTCAAAGGGGCCGCTGTTGAAGAACTTGCACTCCACACAGGAGCTGCAAAACAAGCAGCCACAGCTCACATCTGCAGGGACAGAAACCCTCTCACCTGGCTTTGGCTACAGCTGGGCTCTGCCCAAGCACAGGCAGGGCCTGCCTGCGCCTTCCTGGGATATTAGGGATCCCAGCTGTCCCCATGCCCTCTCTGTGCACATCACTCACATGTATTTGCCACAGGGTGAAGGGCAGCCTGGGCATTCCTGGCAGAAGGGGGGCTGGTACTCTCCCGAGCACTGGCAGCGGTTGCAGTGGCAGGTCCCGCGGAGGCTGCACACGTTTCCGCGGCTGTTGATGCAGCCCTCTGTCGATTGCTGGCACTGGCAGGCGCTGCCCTCGTATCCAGGCTGGCACTTGCACACCCCGCAGTCGCATTGCCCGCGTGCTGCAGGGGAAGATCTTTCAGATCCTGCAGACAGCCAGGCGACCCTCCCTCTGCCTGTGCTTGGAGAGCATCACCCACCCTGCGCTCACCACACCACCCTCCATGGGATGCTCAAGGAGGTCCTATAGGCTGGTGTGGTGGGATCCAGCAGCCCCAAACCCTCCCACTGGGATTATGGCACAAAAAGGCTGCATCTCCCTAGGCATTTAATTCTTCTAAGCAGCAGCCAGTTGGAAAAGCCATCCCAAGTGCATCACCTGGGCCGCCGCAGAGGGAGCTGTTGAAGAACTCGCAGTTCATGTTGTCACACTCGCAGTAGGTGCCGTAGATGTACTTGCCAGGCTCGGTGCTGGTGTGGCAGATGCACTGCCCGCACACGCAGTCCCCCTGCCCCGAGCAGATCACTGAGCTGTTGTCCCTCCGGCAGCTGCGTTCCAGCTCCTTGCTGGTCTTGCCTTTGGTGTCACACTCACAGTTCTTCCCCGTGTATCTCGAATTGCAGCTGCCGCCAGAGGAGAGGAGCAAGCTCGGGTCAGTGGCCATGGGCCATGCACAGGGCCCGGACCTCCGCAAAAGTGGAGAAAATCTGGGACAGCCTCACCAAAAACCAATGACACCATGTTGATGCTAACTCCATGCTGGAGCAGGGTGGCTGACTGGAAGCAAACCTCAGAATTCCTGCTTTTCCACCAGTCGTATTCACAACACCAAAGAAATGCCCAGAAATTATTGTTATATTTATAATTTCCAAACCCTTGCCAAGGACATGTGAGTATTTCCTGAGGAAACCCAGTCTTTTCCTCTCCTTGTCACTGAGAGGCCATGAAGCAATAATTACATTTAAAGACCTGTGTGAGCTGCAGCCAAGAAGTGGGATTTTGAGAGATTTCTACAGAAATCTGTGTCTGCTCAGTGGGTAGATTGGTGGATGATTTGATACTGGGGTGGATGGGTAGATAGCTGGATCAATTGAGGCCTTTAGGAAAGCAGCATAACGTCCACCAACAGACGAGCAGGTTCATTGTGTCCCCTGCCTCCTGAACACAGGGGACAGTTCCAAAGGGAATGCACGAATCTGCCTCTCTTAACAAAAAAATTTGTGCAAAGCTACAGAGCCCAGCCCTGGCTTGGCCCAACATCCCTCTCCCAGCAATTTCCCAGCTCTGGCAGCATTTGAAATTGTGTTTTGGGTGGACAGCACATACCTGCAGATCCCACATTCAGTGATGCCTTGCCCGTTGCAAGCAGCTGGGTCAGGCTGGTCATTGCAGTGGCAGTCGCAGTTGCTGGCCACATGGACAGTGAGGGTGTCTGTGAAGCCTAGAGGCCGGATGGTGAAGGAGTAGTTTGAAATGCATGCCTTGGCTGTGACCTTCACTTTGAAGGTGACCTAGAAAGTGCAGAATAGGACAGGGAAGGGCCAGACACCCAGCTGTCAAGAGTGTGGTATCGGCCCTAGGCTGAAGACATAGCACATCCAGAACAACAGAGGATTCCCCGCCACCACATAGCATTTTGGGCATTCATGGCATTAAATTAATGTAAACAGAAAGCCTGGAAGAGCAGCCAGGGTTTCTGTCACTGAAGAGGATGGGCAACAGAATCTGTGCAAGCTGTGGGGTGTTCCTGGTACAGGAGAACATACCTTATCATTGATCTTGACATTGTCGCACTGGCCTCTTGCTTCATGCATGGAGTCCTTGCCATTATTGCACTTGGAGTCATATTTAACATCCAGAGTGTCCAGCAAGGTGGAATGGTCCAAGATGATCCGTGAGGAGAGGTTCTTTGGAAAAATGGTGGAGAAAGTGCCATCAGTCCAAAAGTAGACCAAACCAAGGGGGTATGGTGTTGCAGGTCAGGAAAAAGAGACAGAGACCACCACAGGTCAGGATCTCAGCTGCCTGGGGTGGTTCTGGAAGTGCAGGTGATGGCACTGGAGAGGTGGGAGCTCCAAAACTTACATTGTAGGCCACTTGGATGAGTTCAATGATGTTGCTGGAGTCCTCGTTCAGCTCTCCCACTGCTGACTTTGGGATCATCTCACTGAGTTTCTGCCAGTGGAGAGGAAAGAAGTGAGCAGTTCCTACTATGTGACAGCAGAGCAGGAGACAGCAGCGGGAGACACACAGCTCTGTCTGTCCTCCTAGGAAGGGGATGGAGGCACCTGACTATCTGACATATCCCCACCTTGTAGATATCCACCACCTTACTGGTGACAGCAAAAATGGGCTGAATGTTGTTTTCGGCAAGTTTCTGGACCAGCTGGCCAACAGATGGGTAGTCCTGGATGGGGAGAGGGATACCACATTCAGCACAACCTCCCCCACCAGCAGAAGAGTAGACAATTTGGGTGAGAAGGCACAAATTATGGTGATTATGGTGATGTTTTGGTCTTCGCAACAGGCTTTTTTACATGACATTGTCTTTTCTGCGTGGGGGAGCTAGGTGGTGGGTGTTGGAGATGCTGAGCAGCCCCCAGGTACTTACAAACTCATTGCTCCTTTTGTACATGTTGTCTTCCAAGTGGCACTTGCCATCGTTGGGGGTCAGGATGCCCCCAAGCTTGCCATCCCCGGCAAAGTGGAAGCCGTCATCAGTAGCAAACACCAGCAAGCGGGTCACGTTGCGCCAGCCAATCAGGTCCTGCAAGTGGCACAGAGAGTGGCCCCGGTCCCTGAGCAGGGCTGGCAGGACAGTGCCAGTGAGTGTGGCCCTTTCCAAAGCCTTGTGTCAATCATAGCATGGGGCAGGGGGCACGGGGAAGGGAGTTAAGGGAGATCAGGGTTAGGAGGCTCTGGGGTATGATTTTCACTTGTACTCTCCAAAGTGACCTGCCCTGCTGCCAAATTAGAACTTGCACAGGATGGGTTTCCAGAGCCCACCTGGAGAGGGGCAGAGCCACCTGTGCACGTGGGTTGCAGCCCTCCTGCCCGAGCACAGTTCCTGGCAGCAGGGCAGGCACAGGACTCACCCCGCACACTGCTGCCTGCATCATGGCATCCAGCCCCCCCTCTGGGGCATCCAGGTTCCCTGAGATGAACTGCTTCCCCACTTCGTTCTCAAACTGCTTGGCGTTGTCAGTCAGCGACAGGATGTGCTTGAAGGCGAAGGGAGGTTGGCACTTCGTGTCCTTATTGGGGCAGGGGTTCTGCAGCTTCTCAGGGTGTGTGTTCACGAATGGCAGCACTGTCTTGTCCACAAAGGACCCAAACCCTAGGGTAGCCAGACTGCAGTTTCAGGGGCAGGGCACAGGGCATGGACAATTTGCTGGCCTCAGTGTACATGTCCATGTCCCTTGCCCTGCCACACTGTTCAGCCTGGCAGAGGACACCTGCTGCCCACTTCCTACATCCCCCTCCAGCCCTGTGGCTCTTCCCAGCAGCAAACAGCTGTGCCAGGCCAGAGACAGGCTCACCAATGCGCCGAGAAGGGGTGGTGCTTTCCAGCGCCCTGAGCAGCTCCCCTCCCAGCTTCTTCACCTTCTCCAGGTCATCCAACATGGAGTAGGAGAGGTCCATGAGGTAGTAGAGATCAATGGGATACCCCATGGCACGGCGAAACTTCACCTGGAACGTAGCAGGCTGGCCTGAGGGACAGGGATGGCGGAATCAGCTGCCATGTGCCAGTTTGTGCCATCACCCACCCCTCCTCTCTCTTGGAAGAAAAGGGGTGGAAATGCAGGCTGCAACATGTTGCTGTCTCTCAGGTGAGTTGGGGGATGAGTGGAGGGGCATTGTTGGCAGACCACAAGAAGGGCGTTGGGAATGCCAGGCAGAACATACCTATCCTCAGCTTCAGGTGCACCTCCTGTGGAGTCAGCTGTATCTTGTTGCTTAAGGGAGAGTCCTGTGTTTTTTTGATCTCATTGCCTGGAAACTCAATCTCACTGTCTGGGCATCCCCTCTGCTTCAGCTGCTCGATGGAGTCACAGCGGATGGAGTCTGGCTCGCCGGCTTTGGTGAAATTCTGTGTGTGACAACACCAGCAGGAAAAAATCAGAGGAGCAGGAGATGAACAGGCACCTTACAAGATGACCCGGCCCCCAAACCAGGTCTCCAGGACACTGATGGAGAAAAGAAAATGTTGGGGAAGATGAACTAGGAAAGCCTTATAAATATGATTACTTGGCAAAAGATGCTGAGAACATAGAAACCATGAGAGAGACTGAAATGAAGACAAGCTTTGAGATATTAAGCCCCAGTTACTGAACAACGAGAAGACAATGGCATGGCCGACTGGAGGTAATCCCCCTCTTGATGAAACAATAGCCTCTGCTTGCAAGAAGGTCCAAGGGTCAGAGCAGACCCTGCCTACTTGGCAGAGGGTCCAAAAAGCAGTTTTTAGGGTTTAAAATATAACACCGTATGGTAATGCAATGATTCCTATAGGCTGTATGTAAATGTGGTAAGATTTGTAGCTTACTCTAGATTGGTGAATGAAAATCAGAATATTTAACATAGAAGGTGATTTACTGTATTGTAAACGGCAACCAAAGGCTCTGCATCCTCTGCACTCTCTGCACTCGCCCTTTTCCCTTGGGCTTGGACCCTCTCCCTCTCTCTCTCTCCTCTGACCTGCTCTGGGCTGCGTCTGGCAGCCCCTGGCAGGTCTCTCACACCCACAAACTTTAATAATAAACCTCATGCTCTAAGAACTGACTCCAGAAAACTCTCGTGTCTGTCCTGACCGTCCAGGATGAAACAGGACCTCCTGAAAACCTACAGAAAACCTTTGATGGGTATTGATGGAGAAAGGTCATGGCTGATGGATCCCTCCTGGCCCCATCCTCTGCACAGGACATGAAATACTCCCACAATGAAGTCATGCAGAGCCAGGCAGGCAGGATGACTGCCCTGATGCCTGTTAACTGACTGCTGGGGGGTGACAACTAGACAGGCTACACGGACCTACCAGCTTCTTGCACCAGGCACAGCCAGGACCAGACTGAATGCAGTCCTTGCAGGTCCCCACCTTGATCTTGGGGCACTCCATGGCAAAGGCTGGAAAGGAGAGAAGACAGAGTTGGTGTGGGGGGCAGTTGGGGCTGTTCAGACACCCAACACCAGGCACCCATGCTGGCCTGAGCCTGCCCTGCCTCTCAAACCCATGCTGGGGGCCCTGGCAGGGCCCTCAACTGCCTTGTTGTCCTTCACCTGGGTTGGCTTGTGTTATCTCCAGATCCCAGGAAGTATAAGGATATGGCCTCTGCACACCTCTCAGTGCTGTGCTCCTGCTGCTGTTGGGCAGCATTTGGGATCCCCCCACTATTTTGCTGCCCATGAAAGGTGCTGGGAGGAAGGCAGGTTGGGCTCACCTGTTGTAACCAGCAGCAGCACCCAGGTCACGGCTGGCAGCTGGAGGTAGCAGTCACGAGGCATTTTCTGCAAGACAAAAAGCATTCTTGTGACCACCTGGGATGTGCCCCAGGGATAGGGCAGCCAAAGTTTCTCTAGGCAGCCTGTGCTGAGATCACATTCATTAACACTGTCATGTCACACCTTTTCCCAGCAAAGCCCTGGAGCAAAGCCTGACAGTATAATGGCCTTGCAACATGGATGAACATGGGGAAGTCAAAAAGAGGAATTTGTAAAAAGAAGAAAAAGGAATAAGAAAGTAAAAAGGAACAACAGACATTGCCCTTTTTAGCAATATTTGACACAGTGTCTGGAAACCAGGTCATCAGTTTCAAAATAGCTCTGATGCTGCCCTGAGTAAGAAAAGAACCACTCCTTGGCACCTGCCATCACCCTTTCCTGTGAACTTGCCAAATAAACAGCTCAGAGTGATGTGGAAATGAGAAAACAAGGGGAACCTTCAAAAGACACTGAGGCAGGTTAGTATGTAGGGTTGCTCAGATCCCCTTCTGAGGCATCAGGTTGTCCAGTCTTAGCTCATCAGCCTCTGTAAGACACCACACCAGTTGGGGATGACACTGGTCAGCCCTGAAAGGATGTCTGGTCTCCTCCCAAGGGCAGAGAGAAGGTCTAGTTAGGTCAGTGAGTAACGTTTGCACAGTGAGGTTTGGTGCCCAGCTGTGGTATAGATTTTGAGATGTGGCAGGACTCAGCGTAGTGGGCATCACTGATTATGGCAGGGGCCATCTGGGAGCCCACCCTGCCCTGGATCCCGTCTACTTGGCAGACCTCCACAGCCAACACCACATGGCTACAGTGCCAACAAAAGGCACTTCTGTGGTCACCCAGCCAGACCCTTAGGGTGACGTCACCTGGGACCTCACTCTACCACATCTGCACAACACCATCCTCTGGTGGGTGGACAGAGCCCTTCTTGATAAAGAGATCCTCTGCAAGTTCCTCTCCACCACCACAGTCCCCCTTAGTAAGATTTTAAGGGCATAATTTATTGGCACAGTTGCAGTGTCCCTGTTTGTGTGACATGCACTCCTTGTTCTTAGCTGGCCCAACACATTCCTGTCACCTCCAAATGCTGCCAGCAGAGTTTGAGCTTGCAGAAAAAAAAGTGGATCCTGCCCTTGTTTCCTTGTAGAACTCAGTGACTGACACCCCAAATGTGCCCCATTAAGCTCCAGTTCTGCTACAAACCACAAGTTCCCACACATGCTGTGAGGACCAAGCCCATGGACTCAATGAGCTCCTGCTATTCCACCTGCCCAGTGTTTCCAAGTGTTTAATTCCTGCTGCCATGCCAAAGTGTGCGGTGGTGATGGGATAGAGCACTGTGAGCTCCTTGTTCTTGCTGGAGGTTGGAACTTCCTGCTTACAGGCTCATCTCGTAAAATAGAGCAACCCAAAAACTGGATTAAAAAAAGCTCCCAAACTCCAGAAATACAGTGGGACTCTCAACACACCCCCTGTGCTAGCTGCTATCAAGTATCGTAAAGTAGGGTTCGTGTTGTGGGCTGGGTTTGGATGCCTTTTTCACCCCCACAGTGGTTTCTTGTCCTTGTCACAAGAGTGTGAAGCACATCCTGATACTTGGAGACAGCAGCAGCAGCAGCAAGTTCAACACTTCTTCTCTTCTGCCATGGAGGGAAATTACACCCTGGTGTGTGGGTGGGTGAGCGCATAATGTGATGCAGGGCTTTCAAAGAGAACTAATGGGGCTTCTGCCTTTGCTTCCTTAGAGCCTTCAGAGGAGGCAAAGCAGGTTTTCAGCCTGACTCTGCATGAGCAGGGCACTGATGCAGGCCTCAGCAGCATTTCCTCCAACCCCCTTGATGATCCCTTCAGCTCAATCCAGACTCGCAGTCACCACTAGTCCTGGGGCTCGTCTCCTGCATGTGCTCTGCCTGTGAAATTGGTTTTTTTCCCCTTCTTTCCCATAAATTCAGGCAAGCAGAGGGGTGCACATAGTCCATCCTCCTGCCCTGGTGAGAAGGAGCAGAACTGCAGAACTTTACAACCACCATCCTGTGGTAGGGAGTGGGGTGCCAAGATGGAGCAACCTAACTGAGGGCAGGACACATTGCCACCAGGCTCTGCTTCCTGGCTGCATGGTGGCATCGGGAAAGAAAGCTGCATCTCACGACCAGGGTCCTTCTTGGCCCTGTGCTCTGATCTCATCACATGCCTTAGGTGGCTCAGGATAAAGGTGTAGAAGCCACCGGGATATTCCACCCACTGGCAAGATGCCCCTAAGGGTCTGTGAGCCAGAAGATGTGAAGGTGGCCTCAGGGAAGGTGCATAAGCTAAAAGCTGGGCACTATCCTTGCTGTCCTGCCTGTGGGCAGGGTGGAGAGCTGGGGCACTCTGGCACTCAGGACATGCTGGGGGCTGCCGTTGGGATGGAGCCGGCTGCTCTTCTGCAGGAAGGAGCAAGCTGGGAGTTATAAATAAGGCTGAAGGGGAAGTGTTGATGCCGGCAGTGATCTTGTTGCTATAAATAAAACAAATGTTCAACAGCAGAGATGAGCCTTGAAGTCTGTTAGCCACAAGTTCCCATCAGGGCTTTGCTAAACATCTGTTTTCCCACAAAAAGGGAGGACATGCACTCATGCCTGGTATCTTGTGGTGTTGTACCATCACCTGTAACAGTGAGGTGCCACTAGTGCCAGTGCCCATGGGTGCTTTCTCCACAATGCCAAGCATCCCTAGTGCTGGGACACTATCATGCTGGGACAGAGATGCCAGGTATTGCACCCAGCAGAGCTGCTTCTTCCCACCCCTGCAATCTGGGCAGCTCCAGTTCCCAAATATGGAAGAGAAATGAGCAGAGTGGGGTATGATGAGGATGGGAGAGTGGATGTCACTTGTCTTGGGGCTGATTCTTCCATCACTCAATTGTGTGATGCACACAGATCCCACACCTGTGGTCACACGCAGGGCTTTCCCAGCCCATGCAGAATAGCCCACTCAGTGTGTGTGTATATGTATTTTTCTATATATTTTGTATATATAAGCCACAGGAAAAATATAAAGAATAAATATATATAAACATATTTTAATATATAAAGAATAAATATAATTAAATAAATAATTAATAAAAATATATTCCCATGTCCTGTTATAGGAAACATGAATATATTTTATATATATTTAGTTCCAGCAGCCTCCAGTGCCTGCAGAGGACTGTGGGGTGAGCTCTCTCCCATGTATACCAAGTCCCTACCTCATCTGTGGCATCCCTTGGCTCTGAGCACCAAGGTCCCTGGGTGCCTGTGGGACCCCTACCCTGCCCTAGGAGTAAGGGAAGGAGGGGATTTGTGCTGCTGGGTCTGCTGGTGTCAGAGTCCTGTCTGGGTGGGATAGGGCTGCCTGCTGGCTGTCCTGTGCTGGGTAGTCTGGGGACACCACACTCTCCAGCCTGCTGAGATCACTTGGAGCAGCACCAGAAAAGTGCAAAACCGCTATGTGAAGCAGGATGTGACAGCTGCAACAGCTAGGCTAGCAAAAGGCAGCGTTTAGAGACTTCCCACAACTTGCAGCAGCCCTGTTCCAGTGTCCGTGCTGGCCACAGGACATGATGTCACCACGTGTTCACGGCTTTGCTTCTCACCCGCCAGGAGGCTGGGAGCTAGCTGTGACATTGGAAAAAGCATCAAAAACAGGGACCAGGCTTCTTTCCCTGACACCTGAGGTGTGCCCCACTTTCCATCTGCATCCAAGAGCCACTGAGATGTTGGGAAGGACCTGCTCTCCCCAGGGGCACATGCCTGCTGATTATTTGATGTGTGTAGCACACAGAGAGATGGAGGAGAAGAGCGAGGGTCTCACTCCCACTCCCGGCTATTCCCACAGGCTCACAGGGGTGCAGGGACACCCAGGAAGGTCTGTGCACTGGCATTCCAGGCGGTGACACTGTGCCGAGCCCTCCAGGCAGCCTCCCTGCCACCCTCATGACATACTGCCATGCCACTTCCCTCTTTCCCACCACAGCCTGAGGCTGGCAGTGAGGAAGATCCCCTGAGGAAGAGAGGGTCACGGGAGGGGAGTGTGGCAGCCCAGAGCCCTGGTGCTGCAGGTGAGCACACAGCCCGTGCCACCCTGCCCAATGCCAGGTGCGAGGGTGTGGGAGGAGCACACTGCACCCTCTCTGCTTTGCTTTCTGAGCCCATGGGGTGGAGAGGAACGGGAGTTTTGGAGGTCTGGGATCCTCCCCACAATAACCATCTGCAGTTCCAAGCTCAGTGCTATCTCCAAAGGCAAAACTGTTACAGACCAGGCAAGCTGCCTTTGCAAAGGCTGCACAGACTGACCCGCCTGCGGGAGGGACACCATGCCGAGCTCCCTGAAGCTCCCTGAACTCAAGTGGCCAGAGGTTAGATCAGGAATTATAAAAATAATGCCCTTGAAACATCAGAACTACAAAACCCCTTTGTTGCCTAGCTGCCTCCCCCCAAGAAAGGAGAAACACAAGGATAAAAATTGAGATGCTGTACTCGCCTGGCCTCCCTTGTCTCTGTCCCGTGCTTGGGCTGAGGGATGAAGATGGACTCAGCTTCTCAAGTTTGGCTGGGAAAAGTAGCTGGGCATCAGGAGCTCTGTGACGTACCTCAATCTTTCCTTCCTATTTCTGTCTTGCAGTTGCAGGGGAAGAGGAAGTCGAGTGGTGCCTGTGGGAGGGCGTGTTCCCCCAAAACCCCAGCCAGCCCCACTCAACCAGGCCAAACCCACAGCATCCTGCCTTGTGGGACTGGGGCTGGTCTCCCCGGTATACTCGGGGGCTTGCAGCCCTCCCACTGCACCTACGAAAGGGACCCACCCAAAACCCCATGCTTCATGAGAACTTTTCACCTTTCACATCACTGCTGGGGACCAGCCCTGACCTCAGTGGGCACACAAAGTTGGGAGTGGGGTAAAACAGTTAATTTGGGAGCTACTAGCAGCTCTTGTGTGTGGAGAAGATGGAGAGCTGGCTGCCCTCAGACTGTGGGTTGGGCTCTGAAATCTTTGTGTCAGGGTAGCCAGGTCTCCTCACGTGACAGGGGATGCAGGCGCCATCCTCTGGCAAACCTCAGGGCTGTGTGGGGATTTTTTTCTAAGCAGCCCTTTCGTGCTTTTGTGTTGGTTTCAGTAGCTCCTCCCAGCCAGCAGCATTTCCTTGAACAGAGAGGAACCAGCTCCTGGCAATTTTCTCTTAACCTCTTCAGGGCACTACAGCAGAAATTATAAAATCATTTAGAAAGCATACAGGACTGTAGGGTTTTTTTAAAGGTAATTAATGTGAGTCTTTGTTAATTGCTTTGTAGGTTCTCCTTCCAAGCAAGCTGATGCTGAGTCACAGTGTTGCATTATCATGCAATCCCAGAAGAGTTTGTGTTGGAAAGGATGTTACAGACCATCTTGTTCCAACCCCCTGCCATGGTCAGGGAAACCTGAGGCATTATAAGACTCTGATGCTGTTCACCTTCTGCTGTGTTACAGTTATGGGTTTATTTCTGCAGAA
Organism: Rhipidura dahli; assembly: GCA_013399225.1. Lineage (NCBI taxonomy): Eukaryota > Metazoa > Chordata > Aves > Passeriformes > Rhipiduridae > Rhipidura > Rhipidura dahli. The sequence continues at coordinate 26,834 of VXAC01003097.1, forward strand.
AGAAAAGAGATTGCAGTGCCAGCAGAAAATTTCCAAGCCCTTATGGATGCTCTGTGGTTTGGTGCTTTTATTAAGGAAGACAACACAGTCCTGGCTTGGTTTCATCACAGCCAGGTGCAGCAGGAAAGCATCACAGTAGTCCTGGCAGTGGGACGGGAGCATTGGAGCAGCTGATGCAGGATATGGTGCGGACAGAGCCTGAGGGTGAGCCAGCCAGAGCTGGCTCTGGGACACTCACCCAGCCTGGATGGCTGCAGCTGGATGCTGCAGAGCACTCCCCTGGCCTGGAGTGGGTCAGCTGTGGTAGATGAAGCTGGGAAGGTTGGTGGAGCTTCCTGCCAGCGGTGGGGGTTGCAGATCTGGGGGAAGTGTGGTTGAATGAGATGAACTGCTGTAATTTTCCTTTTGTGTTGCATGAGGCTCTTAATGAGTGGATCTTTTCTTCTCATTTATTTCATGGGGTTTATCTAACTGCTTTGCTCAAGGTTGCAGGAAAGGAGTAGGAGAGCTGTGAGGTCCTGGAGTTGGAATGGTGGGAGCAGAGGGTGTACCATGAGTCCTTGCAGCCAAAGCTGAAGCTCACTGGCACATCCCTGTTCCTTCTGGCTGTTCCTCAGGCTCTGCTGCAGCTTTGGTCTTCAGCATTGCAGGTGAAGGGGGTGGGCAACCTTTGGGGATTTGCTTGGTGACAGCACATATGCTCCCTAGCCTGTTTTGTAAGCATTTTAAGCTGTTTCATTCCCTTTCCAATTTTAACTGCCTTTATTTTTATTGGTTCCTCTTTTTATTTTTACTAGCATGGATTGTGTTTCCCCCCACCATTAACTGCAGGACTGCTGTGGTTTATGCAGGATGCACTTGAGCATCTGGGGTGGGGAGCTGGGCATCCATCTGGGCACTATCGGAGTGGTTTTTCCTCAAAGTCATTAATTTTGATGATCAGAGTTGTCATTTTGGGCTTTTGCTCCTAAATGATGCTCACCCAGCCTACAGCAGGGTAAGGGAAGTTTTCCTGTTGTTATTGTCTATTCCTGATGAACATTAAATCTTGTGGATGCCCCATCTCTGGAAGCCACATCGCACTGGACTAGGCTTGAAGCAACCTGATATAGAGCCAGGGGAGTGGGACAAGATGATCCTGAAGGTTCCTTTCAACCCAAACTATTCTGTGATTCCATATCTTCAACATCCTCTTGAGGGGAAGCAGGGGGCCAGACAGTGATTGTTCTTGTGATCAGTGACAGGACTTGAGGAAATGACAGGGACCTGCACGAGGGGAGATTTAGGTTGGATCTTCCAAGGTTCTTCCCCCAGAAGGTGTTTGGGCACTGAACAGGCTCCCCAGGGAATGGGCACAGCCCCAAGGCTGCCAGAGCTCCAGGAGCATTTGGACACTCCTCTGGGTTCACACAGTGAGATTGTTTGGGTGTCCCTGTGCAAGGCCAGGAGTTGGACTTAATGATCCTGATGGGTTCCTTCCAGCTCAGCATATTCCATGATTCTATGATCTTTCCAAGTACCTTCCCAGAGGCCTCTCCCCACATTTCCTTGGTACCCACAAGCAGTATCACTAGCTATGCACTTCTATGGCCCAATATCAGGCCCTGGGAAACACAGCCTGGAGGGGGAAGGGGAAGGAGAGGGTGTGGAAAACAAAGATGTATTAACCAGGGAGCACCTGTCAGGGCTTGTTAAGATCAAACACACTGCGTCTCCAGGGCTTGAAGCTTTTTATTCGCCTTAGAGCAAGGAGAAGCAGCTTTGCATTTCACCCCCTCCTGTGTGTGGAAAGGTGCAGCTGGGGCTTGGGTTGCTTTGTTGTGGTGTCCTCCTGGGCCCACGACTGCATTCTGGCAGGCGTTGGCTCTCCCTAGGGGCTTGCTGGGTATTTTCTACTGTTTTAACTGTAGAAATAATGTCTGGCAGGAAGTTTTAGAGTTGTTTTCTGTCCTGCTGTGGCAGCCTGGTCGCTGGCTCGTCCTACCCTTACCAAGAAACCTCTGAAATCATTAGGATAAATAAGACTCACTCTAAAACGGTCTTTTTAGTGTTAGTGAGTAAGGCTTTATTCCTGGCCAGCAGGAGGTGTGTGTGGAGGCTAATAAAGTTCCAGCCTCCACACTGACCCCAGTACAAAACTTTTTTCACTTATTTATACATTATTTGTATATATATACACATATATATAAAGATATAAAATATAATATAGATAATACATTATAGAAATTAATGATCATTGTTCTAAATTACATAATTATTTTCATTATTTAGTATTCTATCCTGTATT
>VXAC01003097.1:29605-80205 GCA_013399225.1 Rhipidura dahli
CCCGGCCCCGCCGCGGGCGGATGGAGCGCGGCGGCCGGGAAGGTATCGGGGGCGGGGATACGCGGGGCGGCGGCGGCGGGCGGGGGCTGGCGGCGGCCGCCTCGCAGTGACATCTCCGCCTTCCCCCTGCACAAAGGGCCGGTCCCCGCACACCCCTGGCCCCACTCGAGCTCCTGTGGGTCTGGCCTGGCTGCAGGGCCCCAGGGGGGTCCGTGGGTATCTCCGGGCCTGGCAGTGGTGATGCGGCGGTGGTGGCTGACAGGATGGCGCAGGCCACGTCCCTCCTGGCAGGAAAAGCCCTGTTGAAGCCCCGGTGCTGCTGGGCAGCTGCTGCTCCCCACGCTCCGGTCACCCGTGGGAGCGTGTGGCACGGGCACGGCGGGGAGGTGACAGGAAGGAACCTGGAGCTGCTTCTATGCACATGGCAGACCTAGCGTGCTGCTCCAGTGCCGGTATCACTAATCCGGACTAGCAGCTGTGCCATGGCAGCACCGTGGTGTCCCCAACCCACGCAGGGTGGCGACACAGTGACACACGTATCCCAGTGCTGGTGCTGCTGCTGGAGTCAGGGTGCCTGTGCTGTGATGCCGTGGGGTAACTTGCGTGCAGCAGTGGGGATCGTTACTGCCTAGCGTTGGGAGAGGAGGGGTCTTGCAGTGCCTTCCTTCAGTTTTAGGTTTAGGCAGGTGAAGAGGAGCTGTTAGTTTATACAGAATTATTTAGGATATCCTGGTTTCACCGGCTGTGATTTGAATACACACTTCAGGTGCCTCCCCCCAGCCCCCTCACAGCAAGGACACAACACCAGTAAATGTTTTTAAGTGCCTAAGCTTTCCTTGTGAGGAGGGAGGAATTGCCTGCAGCAAATACAGCTGGGTTTATACCACTGTGAAGTTATGCGTTGGTGATGATAGATACTGTTGGCTAAAGTAATAAATTCTTCTAATCCAACCAGAGTAGCTACTGCAGATCTTAGGGAGGCGTTGCGTGCTTAAAGCATGATACTGAAGATTTGGTGAGTTGCTAGTAGTTACTGAATCTGCTTAATGTCCATTGATTTAGGCTTTAATCCCCTAATCTGTTCATTTGTGGTTATCTGTATTGTTCTGTACCTGTAGTAAGTCTGTCTTTCCCTTAGGATGCTGTTTGCAGCTCTCCTGGGAGTGAATGCACTTGAGTGAGGCGAGGTTGAGGCAGGAATCTGTTAGGAACAGAAGAGATTTTGTGAAACTTCCTTCTTTGTGGAAGAGCTGGTGGGGGGGAGGCGGGGGGGAGCAGGACAGTAGGGTGCCTTACCTGCCCTTGCCTGCTCAAAAGAGACACCTGCTCACTACCACTCTTCCTATCTGGATAGTGCTGGGTTTGATTTTTAAGTTTTTTTAACATATTTTGCCTGGTGCTGTATGTACTGATTCCTGCTTTATGTTTCTTTTGGATAAGGACTGGGACTTCTCATCTTCTGATGTATTTTCTGGGCTGAAGATTGACCCCGATACCCTAGTAAAGAAGCTTGACTCGGACTCCAGAAGCATCATTTCCTGCAGAACAGGTTTGTTATATTTTGAATAACGTTAGGTTGTGAGCAAAGACACTGGGGATACTGTATTTGCAGTGGCTTTTAGTTGCTGTCCCGGGAATCTCAGGGAACTACAATGCAAACATTGCTTCCTGTGAAGGCTTTTAGAAGAGGTTTGTTTTTGTTTGGGCTTCTTCGTGGATGTGCTTAGTGATCCCTGGGTGGGGGATCTAGCTTCAGGCTATCTTTGGGGTGTCCTCGTGCAGCCAAAGACTGCCAGGGCTGAGAGCACAGCAGAGCCCAGGCTGTGATCTGATCTCTGGGCTTCTCTGTAGCTGCTTTTGCCTCACCAGCAGCTGCCATTGGTAACCCAGTATTTTGTCAGCAGGTTCTCACTGTGTCCCAACAGTGCTTCTGTCACAGCAGGCTGACTACAGCAACTCTTCTCCTGTCCTTGGCTGTTGTGGGATCTGTGGCTCGAGGGTTCCTGGGCAGGAGAATGTTAACTCATTGAAAAGTGGAAAGTGGGAAGAAGGAGTACATTACAGAGCCCTTTGATTTCCAGTTCCATAACAAGGAAATGCTCCCTTTGACTGCTTACTGTGAGACAGAGCTTTGTATCTGAAAGCAGTTTTCACTTCTAAATGTCTGCAAGGTCTGAAAATCTCAGAAACTTGAACCCCAAATCCCATACCCACAAACTGTATGTAAATGTTTAAAAAATCCCGGAAGGAACAAACTGCCAGACACCCTGGTAGCACAGCAAGCCGTCCTGATGCAGAAGATGTGTGTGACTCTCAAATACCTAATTGCAAACTAAATTAATTTCTTCTCTTCATGTAGATAAATACTACAGTGACTTTGTTTTCCTGTCCAGGGCTACAGACAAATCAGTCATAAGGGCTAGTGGGTTGCCTGAGCAGCGGTGAGCTGCCCGTCAGTCACATTTGGGCACAGAGTGAGGAAGTGGGGAGGTTGTGTGAGGACACATTTGCCTGCTCTCTGCAAAGAAACCTTGGCGAAAAGTACTGTTTTTGAAACACTGGGCTCATTGTTGGTAACTCTCCTGGGAAAAGGACATGTATGCATCTCTGTGTGTGTGTGCACATTGCCATCTCTTTAATTAAATCAGACAGCTTCTTGTTGGGGGCTGGCGGCCTGCAGTCCCAGCCTTTCATTGCAGGCTACAGCTGTACATGTCTGGGTTATAAATAGAGCCATGCTGCTGGTCCTCGTGCAGTGCTGATGATGCAGATGTGCAGTGCCTGGCTGCCTCTCTCCAGGCTACGTGCTGGCTTCCTGCAGACAGCCATGCTGACCCCGATGCTTTGTGCTCCCGTGCGCTTTCCAGATGATCAGCTAAAAATAACTGTTCATTTGGGGGATCAAAACTGCAATTCAACAGGGCAAAAAGTGATTTGATTATTTTTTTACATCTTCCCAAGTGGTTGTGCCTTTTCTTCTTGTCTCACTCTGGAGCCATGTAGAGGCTTTTTCGTTATGGAAATCAGTTCTTTTTTTTGTGTTAATTCAGTGAACTGTAACGAGGCTGTGCATACAATGGCAGACACCCTGGAGTTAGAAAAGAGATTCTAGGCAGACGTGCTTTGTCTCCTGGCATCTCTGGTCAACTCCGAGCCTGTTCAGCAGGAAATTCAACTTGACTCTACCCCTCCCTCCACCTCTTCCTCCCTTTCCCTCTCAGCTTAGTGCACAGGGCAGAAGGGTAGGATTCTCCTACACATTGCTATTTTAAGATTTAATAACAAGACAAAAGCATGCTTCTCTCCCACTTGCTTTTCAAGCTCTGAGAAGGTCAGGTTGGCAGACTGTAGGTGGGCTCACTATCTCCTGTGCTTTTCACAGCTAGAGAAGATTTTTTTTTTTCTTCCAAGGCTGCTGTGTGGCTGTTGGGAAAACAGGTATTTGTCCTACATGTGTGTGTATATCTCACATTATGCAAGATTTATTCACATTGTTCAAGATTGCTGGTATCTCTGTGTTTTAGGTTTAGATCTGGCCTTATGCTGTCACTCTCTTCCAAATAAAACCTAGTCTGAGGAAGATCTTGGAATTGGATTACGTTTTAGAAGATGTCAGCTTGGAGCTTGACAGTGGTCAAAAAAGCCAATTGGCTGTTGGGAAGTAGGAGGAAAAGAGAATGCGGAGAGCATTGTTGTGTTCTGTAAATAAATCCATGGTGTCGGCAGCTCTTTGATGCTGTGTGTACTGTCACGGGGCAAACTGACCACCAACAGAGCACAGTTACTTCCATGGGATAAAAGGCTTCACCTGGAACAGCTGTTAGGTGTCTCAGAGCCAATGGGCTGCAGTCTTGTAGGAGACCAATCCGCTGTTGTGCTGGGGCTTGAGGGCTGTTGCTTATGGTTGCCAACCTCTCTCTACAATTTTTTGGTCATAGTTTTCCTCAGTTTGTAAATGACCAGCTTTTTCTGCTCTTTTGGCTATGGTGGTTCTGAAGAAACCGCGAGAAACGTGATGTGTAAATTGGCAAGTCCAGAGTCTCTAGCAGGTTATCTCAGTAAACATGAGCGCTTGTGTGTGCTGGGGCTGAAAGGAATGAGGCCCCTTGTTCTGGGAGGATAAACTGGTGCTGTTGGTTCTTGTCAGCTGAAGGCCTGGTTTTTCAGGGTATTTCTGAGTATTGTTGGTGCATCTGGTTGAGGCAGGGTGCCCTGTGGAAGTATCTGCTACTTATGGTAATGGTCTGTTGCTTCCTTTAGATACAAGGCTGATTCAGTGTGCTTGTGATTTATGTGAGGTACCAGCACAGGCTGTTCTGGCATCAGTAATCCTTGTGGCATGAGAAGGAGAGGGTGGAACTGTAATGAAAAATGTCACCAAAATGGAATTCATTGTAGGTGAGTCTTGCATTGTGTGATATAAAAAGCCAGTGGTCTAAAAAGGAAAGTATTTTAATATGGTAGCTCTAAGCTGTGTCGTGCTGTGAAGCAGACCTGCTGCAACTGCTTTCTCCTGCTCTGCTTTTTGTCTTTAATCATTAGCTCAGCTTAACGCCAGATTCCAGATGATTTCCACGCATGTAGGTAACAAAAGCCAGTGCCATCCCTGAGAATGCTGGAGTTCAGTCCATGAGTTATTTTCTTGCTCAGTGATTGCTTCCTGTCAGTATAGTTTACTTAGCCACTGACGTAATGTAAACCAAAGGCTTTGCCATAATCTAATCCATGCAGGGACCTCTGTGACTCATGTGAGTGGATAAATCTCATTTGGGTGAGCCTCTGTAGCGTGGGAATTAAATGTTTCCTACCAAGTCAGAAATAATGGCCTGTCATATTGGGGTTGCTGCTCCTCATTTTTTGTTGTTTTCTTTAGCTTTCCTTTGTCAGTTTATGTTTCTTGAAGCAAGGGCCTATTCAAGCTTGGCTCTGGCCAAGCAGTTGCCTGTGAATGTCTCTTTTTTTGGAGTGGATGATGAACCAGTTGTGGAATGATATGAGCAATTGGTTAGGTAGCTTCCTGCTGTATTTTCAGCTACTTCAAAGGGGAATGGTGACGGGCTGTGCTGTTGAGAAAACAAAAGTGCAACAACAGCAAGTTCGTAACTGTTTGAAAAACCTGATGCAAAATCATTCTGATTTCTGAGGTTGGATTGGACATAAAAAAAGACTTCATTTTACGGTGAGGGTGGTGAGGCCTTGGCACAGGTTGCCCAGAGAAGCTGTGGCTACCCCATCCCCGGAAGTGTTCAAGGCCAGGTTGGATGGGGCTTGGAGCAACCTGGGATAGTGACAGATGAAAGGGGGGGTTGAAGTAGATGCTTTCTGCAGGTTTCTTCCAACCCAGGCCACTCTGGGTCTGTGATTTTATACCAGGGTGTGAAGCACAGAGTGAGCTAGGTCATGAGCCCAAGCAGCGGTTGTGCTCTGAAGACCGGGTCTGTCTTGCAGCACGGGAGCCGCTGGCAGTGGCACAGAGGGGCACGGAGGAGGGAAATGATGGAGCATCTAACAAAGAAGGAACTCCCTTCTCTTCCTGAAGAAATGTGGAGATAGGAGACAGTAAAATCAGACTAAGCAGGAATTTACTGACAACAGTGAATTTCTGGGGTCTGCATGCTGTATACAGCCTTGCTGTCCTCCTTTATGATGTTCTTTTGAGTTTCTTTTGTTACCAGGCCTCCTTTTGCAGAGTCACTGACAGATCCCTTCTGGTTTGCACCTCAGCTTGTGCTCTGGAGTTCCTGATCTGCTGGGTCTGTCACCCTATCTGCTTCCTTCTGCTTGAGCTCTGCACCCACTTGTCCAATTCTGTTCTCCTTTTGTAGTGTGCAAGAGAAGCAGAAACGCTGTGGTTGGCTGGCATTGTGGTCCGCATTAGCTTCATGCAATATGATTTGTTGTCCAGTTTTGGGGTTTATTTAATGCATGTTGTACCAGAATGTTGCAGAGCCCCTGTAAGACCTCTCCTCTGACAGCATTGCTGTTCCTGCAGTGTCTAGACTCATGGTTACCCCTGCAGGGGATCCACTCCAGTGTGGAAGAATTGCAGTCATGAGCCGGCCCCAATTACTCTTCAGGAGCTCTTGACAGGATGCCAGTCTTTGTGTCCCATAGTTAATTCCTGTCCATTGACTGGATTTCTGCATGTTTATTGCCATTAAATATTAGGGTTCCTTCCTCCTCTTTTGTCCTCATCCCTGATCATCTTTCCTGTTTAGATTTTGTGTTTTGGTTTTTTTCCTCTCTTCTGGCATACTGGGATGTTTAAGAATTGAAGGATTCAAAAATAAAAATTAATCCTGTTTGTTTTCATGAATGCATCTGTCCTGAATATCGGTTCTAAACCTCTGCTCTTTTTCTTAATGCATGCTTGGGGAATTTTGAAATCTGCTTGTGTTGATCATTCACACTGGTGGAAAGGTGCTGGATCCTCACAATTCTGCTGCTGTTGCTTTTCTTCAGCCTTTCATTCTGTGCTGGCAGTTGTCAGGCCTGTCTTGTGTTTGTTTTGTGAAGAACGCCTTCCTCAAGCTGTTCCCCAGTGTAACACTGCTCAGATGGAAAAGGGTGGAAATGGGCCGCTCCACATGCTGAGGATGGCAGGGAGTGGCTGCAGCACCTCCAACGTGTGAGTGAAATTTCCCTGGGAAATGCCTGTGTGCTGTGCTAGACCCAAGTGATGAGGTGTTCCTCCTCCATCTGTTTTTGTTATTAGCTGCCCAAGCTTTGGGCTGTGTGAATTTGGGGAATGGTGAAATGCTCTCTCTGACGCCGTCAGCAATGCCCTTTGTGGCGTAGCACTCATACCATTTTAATGTCTTTGAAAATATCTCATGGGTGTGTGGGTGCTGCTCTAGGAGGAGCAGCTGTTTGAGTGGTGCTTGAGCTGGGAATTCTTGCTTTAGCTCCCCCCTACCTCCATCCCGTATCTTCTGCAACGTATCTGTGTCCTTTGTGTCACCTGAACAGGTCAAGGATGTGTCCCAGGACTAAATGTGCAAATCTCAGCTCAAAGGGGGAACTTCCCTCCATAAGCTGGTGTTGCTTCTGACATTGTGTGTGAAAGTGTTTGAAACCTCCAATAACAAAATTTGCAAGAAAGGAAAAGTTCCCAGGGAAGGGAAAATGCTGTCTAGGGATTAAACTCTTTACCTCTCCCCCGGGCCCAATGTTGGCTACCCTGGTAGCTTGATAAAGTGACAGATGGCAGTTTACCTTATCTGGGTAAATTGCTTTAGGTAGCAAATTACTGTACATTCCTTTTTCCTTGCCGTTCAGCTGAAATTTATTTGGTTTTTTAACTGCATCATTAGGACCTGCTTTTATCTTGACAATGCCAGATCACCTTTTAAGGGCAGATTTGGAGAATTTTGTAACAGTGTGTTAAAAAACTCCAGTGCGTTTGAGAGCAGCTGAGATAGTGGTTTGTGGTCTGAGAAGCCTCGCCAGTGAGGTCAGATGACCTCAGTCTACAGGACACCTCAAATAGAATCAACAACTCGCCTGAAAGCTAGAGGGTTTCTCTGTTCCTTTGGTCTAAAGGATTAAAGTCAGTGGGATCATACTTCAGGAGTCAGACTGACCAAGTTCTGTAGCAGTGGTGAACAGCTGTGGGGATTTGTTGAAACAGAGAACAGAGACCTGCTGTGGTCTCTGGGAGACTGGAGTGGGGATCCTACTGAATGCTAAAGACATTGGTGCCTTAAATAATAATTAAAACAAAAAGGTTAAAAATCTACACTGCTTAATGTTGCTTTAACAAATTGTCTGTGCAGTGTGATGCTGGCAGTGAGAATAGCTATGGGAAGCTCCACTTTAATTAAAGTAAATGCAGTTAATTGAGAAGCAGTAAATGAACGTCTGAAACTTGCACTGTTTTCAGTGCTTTTACTTCGCTTCTGCAAATAGAGCATTTCCATGTTGTGAGTGCCTTCTGCCAGATCACAGGAATCAGTTGTGTTAATATTTATGGAACTAATTAACTTTTTTGTTTTCTTTCCCTCCCTCTAGCTGTGGATAAGTCTCTGTTCTTAAAATTAACATTAAAAAACCAAAAGACTCCAATTAGCTCGTGGTCATGGATACTGAGCACTACACAAACACAAACATTTTCCAAAGAACCCAAACCTTCCAAAATGTTTTGCAGCCTGTTCCAGGGGATGAGGCTGTCAGTGGGAAGAGCTTGAAATGAGTCCTAGGATTTTGAAGGACGTGTCAGATCACTCTAGTTTCTTATTATGGTTGGTTTCTTGGCTGTGCCTGCTGTGTAAGGCTCACCAGTAGCACTAGTGTAACAGTGCCTTTCTGTGCTGCTGGGTAGGTGGAGAGGAGGATATGGCTCCTTGAGGGATTGGAGATTTCTTTGGAGGAACTCCTGAAGTGCTGCTCTGTCCTTTTGCAAGACCTTCTTCCAGCCTTTGTAAAGGGTGCTCAAGCATGGTCAAACATAGGTCAAACCTTTCAGTGCCTTGTGTCATTCAAGGGCTTGCTGAATTTGAGGCCAGGGTGACCCTTTGTCTTCCTGGCCAGGTGTGCTGGGGCATGGCAGTTGCATGTCATGCCGTGTCTTGCTCTGTGTGATCACGATTCCTGGAGCTTTAAAAAGATATTAATCTAGCTTGGTATTCTCCTGTGAAATGAATTTAAAATGGTTGGACATCCTTACACAGAAAAAGATCAGCGCTGCTTAGGAGAGTACTGAAGCTGCAGCATTACAAAAGAGGGTATGAACTGAAAACTTTGTCTTTCCTGTACTAATGTTAAAGCTTTAACATAACTGAGTTATAAAATTATACATTCTGCAATGAGGGAGGTGGAATGGCTCTGCACTGGTGCCAAAGGGACCTCCCAACACAAGTTCCAGTAATGCAAATGTCTCATGGGGTGTGAGAGGGATGGCTCAACACTGCAGGAATTGAGAAACCAAATCCAAAGAGGGGTGAGGAAGCACTTGGAAAGGGGCAGATTGATAGCTCTGGAAATCAGAGCCGTTTCCACTAGCAGTGGTATGGTGTTGTGTCAGGCTGACAAATGTCTCTCTGAAATACGTGTCCTGGGAGTTTAATAGACACTCTGTTAAGAAAATCGGTAGAGACTGGTGAAAGGTAGATGGCATGAGAGGTTTCCCTCTGCTGGGTTGCCCCTTCTGACTTGTCTTGATATGTTGCTGAGGTGCAGGAATAAGTGAGCCTCCTTCTGCTAACACCTCTGGGAAATGCCTATGTGAAAAATGTTATTTTCCTCGGGGTTTTTTTTTTCACAAACTTCTATGCTACATAAATCACATTTCTGTTTTATGAAGAGATAAATCTCTGCCCTGCTAATGTGGGTCTTACTGAGTTAAAGGCTGTGTTACAGGGAGATCTCAAAAGTTCATGTCTGTCATTCAGACCTAATGGAATCTCTGGTATTATTGTATTCTATGCAAATTATCCTTTATTCTGGTCTTTGTGAGCAATTTATGGACCAAGGTTTTCCTTCTGCTTGGGTAGAAATGCATGTGTCAGCTGAAGATCTGTTTATCCCCTTCAGCATTTCTTAGTGGCACTACTGATGCTCATATGAGGCATAACTGGTAATAACATCTAATTTGGGCCTAGGTTTTTAGTCAAGTGGCTTATAGAAAGGGGTTTTCATTGTCTTTTGTTTTGTTTTAATGAAGCTTTTAACACAGTAAATCTCAATGTAGATTGTCTAAGCTAAATGTGGGAAACACAGCTGTACAAGGATTAAATGCAGTGGGTACTGGAATATTCTGGGTTTTTTGAAACAATAATTTGGACAGACTTAGATTGAACTAGCAGTGTTGCAAATATTCCATAAGGCAAACCACAGAAAATTCTGGAGAAAATCCTGCTGCAGAAGAATAAACTATCCAAGCAGTTCTTCAAACAAGAGGCGACTGTGAGCTGGAAGGTATGTAGGGGTAGTGATAACCAACTCCAGTGAAATGTGGTGTTTTAGAGAGTCCCAGGCAGGAAATTTGAGGGAAAATGGGGCACACGAACTTGTTTCCTGACCCACTTATGCTGTGTTCTTGAGTGCTTGGAGAACACACAGCAGATCAGTAGATCTGCTTAAAGAATTTTGGCTTCTATGGATGTCATGGATATTTGTGCCTGGTGTGGCTGTGCATGTATATGCTCTGGGCTGATTTTGCTCTGTTGCATTTCCTAGCTCCATGGTTTTTTAACTTTGTTTTTCTTTATGTCTATTTTCCTCTCCAAGGTTAATTGTAAATTCAGGTCACCGAGTGTTCTTATGTAACGGGAATGGGCTTCTTTAGCATGGAGAGGACATTTCCAGCTGCCACGGGTACAGGCTGTGTCTATACACGCTGCAGTTATTTTGCAATGTGGTTGAAATAACCTGGTGTGCCTTTGGACAGGGAGGCCTGGGAAGGCTTTTCCAGACTGCAGGAATTGTGCTGCCAGAAATCACAATTTTAAATTGCTTTGTTCAGTGACACTTCCATATTTTGCTCAGCAGAGCTTCTGGCTGTTGCTTTTGATTCATGCCAGTAATTTGTGACTGCAGGGCTGGGTGTGGGTAGGGCTGGGCTTAAGTGTGCTCCTCTGCAGCTGCAGGTGTGCTTGTTGTTTTAGTGCCTATAGCTGAGTGGGTTTTTATTTAAGGAAATAGCATGCAGATATCTAGTTACTGTTTGTGTGGGGTTATTATAACTTCTTCCTGTATTTTCTTCCTCCAAAATAAAGGGCATTGGCCTGTTTGCCTGTACTGGGTGTCTAAGTGGCAAGGTTTTGGTAGTAGGACAGAAGCCAGAGCTGTCACATTCTGGGCACAGCCAGGTACAAAGAGCTTAAGTGCACCCAATGCAGGCAGAGCTGAGCCTGTCAGGCACAATGGTGTTGGCTCTGGGAAAACATGTACTAAAGATGGAATAGAAAAGAACCGAGAGAGCCCTATGAAGATCAGGGGCAGAAAAGGAGGAGAGGAGGTGCTCCAGTCACCAGGACCTCAGTGAGTAAACGTGAGGAGGAAGGAGCAGTGGAGAATGACTCTAATGCCATTCCCAGGCCCTGTGCACTGCTCAAGGGAGGCAGGAATGAAGAAGTCAGAATGAAGGAGTGGAGCTGAGAAGGGGGTGGGTGGGGGGAAGGTGTTTTTTGTGTTTGCTTCTCACCATCTGATTCTGTTTTAATTGGCAGTACATTACATTAATTTTCCCTGAGTCAAGTCTGTTTTGCTTGTGATGGTAATTGGTGAGTGATCTCCCTGTTGTTTACCTCAGCCCACAAACTTTTCATCATATTTTTTGCCCCTGTTCTTTTGAGGAGGGAGGGAGCAGCTGGATGTGCAGTTGGCAGCTGGCCAAGGTCAACCCACAGCATCACAGCAGCTCAGTAAAAACTGAGATAAACTCAGTACCAAGTAGAGCTGTTGCTCCATGGCTGTTCCTTTGCCTTCCTTACTGCATTTTTCAGCTGAATGTCTTCTGAGCGTTGTGCACATGCAGAGACACCCTTGCATGAGAACTGAACTCCTTTGCTTTTAATTGATGCTCACAGGTGATGAAGCACATCATTCTTCCACGTGTCTGTGGTACCTGTATACCTGTAGCAACATTGTGGCCTTTGTGTCCTGAAGATCAGAATTAGGAACCTCTCCCCTCCCTCTATTCAGGCAAGGAAAAGGAACAGAACAGGCCACAGCCGTATACTCCAATCTACATTCAGGGAAGTACAGAACAGATCTTGGGCCCAGCTAGGTGTTTCTTTTGCCTGTCTTTGCTGTGTGGGAGGTGCTGCTCTAGCTATGTCTGTGTTGCTGACAGCTTTGTAGCATGAGAGGACATACCTGTGGTAGAGCAGAACAGATCTCTTTTGAGAGTGTTCTTTTTCAGATGTTAGATGTGCTCATTAGAGGGCAGCAGAATAACTCTTCCTTTTTCTAGGTCAGGTCTGTATTTCTGAATGATCTTTTTCATCTCTGCAGGGCACAGAACAAAATTTTCCAGTTCCTCCTTCAGTTTTTGCTGGTGCATTAAGTGTACAAAACAACTATGCTCCTATGAGGACCTTAGCCCGTATAAAGAAATATGGAGTACTTACAGTAAAGCTTGCTTCCTTGAAGCTTGGGGGGGTTGCAGGCTCATATGAGAGAGAGCTTCTCTAAGATTAAACCACAAATGGTCAGCACAGTATGTGGAAAAACCCAAAAGTATGTTTCACAGCTAACTTGGTTTTTGCTCAGCCTAATTCTTATTTGACCTATATGTCCGTATGCATCTATGGATTTGTTTGCTTTACTCCAGCTGCTGCCACCACCTTTTTCTGCTTGAAGAAAATGTTAAAGAACCAGTCTTGCTTCATTCAAAAGTAATCTTTAAATGAGATCTGATAGTATATCCCCGACCATCCTCTGGAATGTAAATACTGTAAATAATTATGGCACTGTCTTTAAAGGCTAAGTGAGGCTGGGATTTGGAGTCCAGCATCACAATACTTAAAATGCATTATTTATTATGTAACATTCATAGAAGGTGGCTGTAGCACTGACTTTGTAGCCAGTGTGTTTCAGGCTTCTGAAAGAGCTGTGTACAAATGCTGGCAAGGAAAGAACATCTCCCATGCACATCTTACTGGCGATATTTTGCATGCTGTTGACTTTTGGAGGAGGTAAGCTGGTTCAAGACAGCTGGAATAGCAGGAAATTTTTGGGGTTTTTTAGTTTTAGCAGCATCAGCCATTGGTTTCCAACAGCTGACTGATTTTGTAGGGTCCTCAGTGGAAGAAAAGCTTCATTAACTAATCTTTGCTCCTTGGCCTGACACACAGTGGAGCAGATGGGAGGACTGGCAGGGGGAGACATGACATCTTTCTCTCTTACTCACAGTGTGTTGTGTGTTTTGACATCCTGCAGGCTCCTTTATCTCCCTTTCCTCTGCACATAGGTGCATGTGTCCACCCAGAGGGGCAGGTCCCTCAGGACTTTGTGGGTACCCTGTGTTCCTCACATGCATGGGGGTTCTACCAAAACAACATGTACTTTGCTGCTGCTTTCTGCCCTGAATTTTTTTTAGGGTGGCAGTATCCAAACCCGCAAACTGCTGAAATGGAACAGCCTTCCTGATACTGTCAAATGTTGTTCCTGGCACAGTGGCTTGGATCAGCCCTGCTTCCTGGAGAAGTCCAGATTGTGCTTTGCACTCCTGGTTTGGGATCCACTGTGTAGCTGGCATTTCTTCACGTCATGCTGCGACACCTCAGCAAAGTCAGGACTAATGGGAAGCTCCTCATTAGGGAAGGAAAGCTGAACAAAGCCAGAAAAATGTGAACAATGGCTCATGGCTCTTGGCAGCTCTTGGGCCATTAGGTAGAATTAATATCCTGTCAGCAGGGTAAAAATATTAAACTCAGTCTTACACCAAGTGAGAAACATGATGAGTCTGTAGGCGTGTGGATTTAAATCCATTGGACTGTGATCCATATTAGGAAATTAGCAGGCACAGTGCTCATGCCACAGCCTTCTTCGTGCAGAGACACACACTTCCTGCCAGCATCTTCCATGCAACATGGAAAGATCTGCTGGCTTTCCTTATACAATGAGAGTCTCTCTCTTTTGGGAACTAACATGGCATTTTGTTGGGGATACAGATATTCTCACTAGGTGGGTTGTTTTGGTGTGGTAAGCCTCAGTATTGCAGATACTGCTTGGGAACGGTTGTATAGCTTTTTTGTTCGGGGAGCACTTTCTTCACAGGAAGGATGCCAGTCCTTGTTGCCCTATAAGCGTGGGGTTATTGACTGAGAGAGGTGAGGGGATGCATGGACAGTCTCAAGGTTTGCTGCTGCAGTCCCAGACCTGAGAAGATCAAGGCAATGCCAAATGTCTGGCAGCACTGAAAGCTGACAAGGAGGTCAGAGAAGCACCTACTCATGGTAGTTTGTTCTTTGCCATCCCCTGTTATTTCTTTTAACATTATGGGTGTTCTCGCCGCAGCTCTGTGCTGGCAGCTGCTGATCTCATCTCTCCGTGGGGTGGATGGGGCTGGACCCGTTTGTGCTAGTGCAGACAGTGTAAATGAGACTTTATTGTCTGCCTGTGCTGCTGGCAGGGGAGAGCATCAAGTACAAAGTGGCAGAGCCATGTCATTTTTTTTAAATTTGGCTTGCTTTAAAATAGATTCTACCAGGAAAATGTCATTCCAAGATGGGTGACTGATGCTGACCTGCAGGGTTCAAATAAAGAAAAGAGGAAGAGGTGATGGGCTAGAGAAAAAAAAAAACCAAAACAACCCAACATAATAGCTTCTATCTCTTCTAGAGGGGCCCAGACCTTGATTTCCCTTTTTTGAAAGATTTCTTCTGCATTTAAAAGAGCCAAATGCGTATACTGGAGTGGAGAGGCTTGCTCTAAAACCTATTTTGAAAAACAAGTCTTGTGTGACACAAGACACAAGTCTTATGTGAGAATCGTTGTGGGCCATACAAAGAGCTCCCTGACAGGGGGCAAGTTTAGCTTTATCAGGAGATGAAGAATGCTGTGGGAGGTGTGCAGTGAGGTGATGGTCACAGGGGTCTCTTGAGGGGCTTGGCAGTGGGATGGTCCCCTGTGTCCCTGGGGCCAGAGGAGGAGTGGGGTTTGGGTGTAGGTCTGGCCAGGGGGGAAGATGCTGTGTGAGTGTCTGTGTTGTGTAAGAGGACAGAGCTGCTGATGCTGTTGGTGCCTCAGGGCTTTTGGGAGCTGAAGCGGAAGAGCAGTTGAGACAGCACAAAAGCAGCAGCCACCAGAAGTGGCAATGGCAGCTGGAAGAGATGGTGAAGCAGTGTTTGTACCAGTTCCACTTACAGGGCAGTCTGTGCTCCCAGGAGGAGGGAGGGAGGCTTGAGGTGCTTGGGCACCACCTGGAATGAGTGTTTTCATGGGCTAGGCTTGTTGGACTGTGTAATCAACATCACCACCATGAAAAAATCCCCATCAAAACCAGTAGTTCACTGTGTCATGTTTAAATGATGGAATTAATAAGACCCTTTCAAGGTTAAAGGGCCATTATGATCACACAGAGGCTTCATGCAAACCCAGGATCACCTTGATCTGTTCTTTAGGGGCTTCTGCTTGGCAGCTCCAGTCTTGACCTTGTAGTGAAACAGTTACTTATCAATGGTACTCAGTTGTACAGTGCTGTGGTAAAAAAGTAATCTTGTTTCTGGTCTAGCCCTAAGCCCTTTGACCTGGGAGGGCTGTGTAATCATGTGGGGCAGGAGGGGGTGCCTGAGCTCAGCAGACGCTAAGCTGCAATAGATGCTGAGAGTGCGTTCAAGTTCCATCTCCACCCCAATCACAGACCAGAGCAGCAAGGATTTTATGCTTCGTACTTCTCCAGGTGATTATTTTTGCAGCTCTTTTCTTCAAATATTTTTCAATATTGAAGTTTGCTGTGTGTGCTCCTAAAAAGGGGAAGAATGGGAAATGTTCTGCATTGCCGACCTTGCCTGTCAGTTGTTGCCCAACTGAGCTGGGGGCTGGAGATCAGACATATGCCTGTCGCAAGCTGTTTGGGAAGCTTTCCTGGGTATTCTCACCCCCCTTACTTTATGTTAGTGTTTCAGTCCTCTGCATGGGCAGCAATTTATAAAGCCACTTATGATGCAAGTGGTGTTTGAATGGATGATCAGAATGTGACCAGATCGAGCTAATAATTCTTAAATTATGTCAGTAATGAAAGTCTGCTGGTGTTATACAGGCTGAGTTGTGGCACTCTTTTCTATGTCTAAATCTAAAATTACTTTGTATGTATTGCCTAAACAGACTGTCGGGTAAAAGAAATGAATATGATTGCATTTTATATATGGCTATGGTGGAAGATGTGACTGGACTTAGTGTTTCCTCAGTGCTCCCAAACTGCAGGTGTGTGGTTTTCCTGGAGCGTAGGAGCTCTGACAGCTGCAGATGGTGGGATTAGCTCCTTGACGTATGGCTGTTCAATAGATAGGGCAGCATGGGGAGGGGGAGCGCACTACGCTAATCTGCCACACAGACTTAACAATCAAGGGCAAGCTCTGACATGTGATTACTTTTTTCATTTCACTGTCAGTGCATGGACTGTTGTGAGTGGGGAAACTAACTCGTGCCACAGGGAGCCTGAGACCAGACATGTTAAAGAATCCAAGGAGGAGTGCCAGGAGAGGAGAATTAATCAACAGTTAAAATAACACAGTGGAAATTTTGCCATGGTCCTAAAGCTCTGAGTAAGGTTCAGAGTAATTACTTCATAAAAAGAATTGATTGGAGTAGTCAGGAAGAGTCTCTAGAAACTCCCCTGGTTTTCTTTCTGCTGGTTTGTAGGCATTGCCCACCTCCTTGTGGCTGTGAATGTGATGCCAGGTTCACTGGGCTTCCTCAGCACAGGGGTAGGAAAAGCACATGTGACTCACCTCAAAGGAGGTATAGGTGCTCACAGTACTGTCTGCTGTCAGTGCTGTCCTTCGTGAGCTTTCACATTTATCTGCAGGTCAGGTTTTCAGCACTGATGCCAAAGGTGTGGAATATGAGCAATGACTCAACTGACTCTTTTGCTTGAAAAAGATGACTGTGAGAAAAGAGGAATTGATGAAGTTTAATCAAATAGGATTGCCACAGAGACTAAACTTGTTCCCAGTAAGAAAAAACAAACTAGAAGATGCTGGGTTCAAGGTGGGCAAAGATCCTTCAGGAAGAAGGCAGTTAAGTTGCAGGACTCCTTGCGCATAGTTGTTCTGAACTTCTAGTACCCACATGGATTCGAAGCAGATCCTCCAAAATAAATATACATTGGAGGTACTACAGGCAGGCACTCTCTACCTGGGCATTACACAAAGCTGTAGTCAGGCTTGGTGTGTTCTTAGCCCAGTGGTGCTATTTGCTGGTGGTGAAGCTGGACACCAGGGCTCCAGTTCAAGTCCTCAAAGTGCCTTCTGTTAATACTCTGGGAGATCTTGGTGTATAGCCTCTGCCTGTGGCTGGCCGGACAAGGTTGAAAGGCACATGGATGGCTCCAGTAGGTGTTCCCTCCAGCCCAGTTTCAGTGGCTTTTTTTTGTCTCCTGAAGCTACAACTGGAGATGGGGCAGAAGGGCTGCCAATGGTATAGCTGAGCAATGCCAAAGAGGAATTTTTTTTGTTCCTGTCCCGCTCCCAGTCCCAAATACATTCATGCAGTCACTCTGCCCCTTGGCTATTTTAGCATAAAGTTGTCACTACAGTATTTCTGTTGCAATTTAAAAACTGGAATGGAAGTGTTAAGAATCTGACCTTGTACATGCATTAAATACAATTCTGTGTCAGACCTGCTGGAACTGAGAACAACTGATTAAAATACTTATGGGTGCAAGTTAAGCTTTGGGCTTTTTTGTCCATTCTGCCTGTAGCATTTTTATAACTGCCTGAAAATTGGTATGTCTTCCCAGTCTGTTTTGCAGTCACTAGTCTGTACTTAACTTTCTTCTTTCCTGTGCTTCCTGCTGTCCTTCAGATCCATCACGGAATTAATTGGTGGGGAAAAAAGTACAGGGAAAGAAATTTGTCCACTGCGCATGGCAGAAATTTGCTGGCAATGCTATCTCAGGTCAAGTACAGAATTGTGCCTTTGTGTAAGGTACCAGGCATCTGCTCTGTGTTTCCTGTTTCAAAATAGGATATGCAGGTTTTGTCTGGAAATAAGGCCTATGGCCAAGACTGGAAATGTTGGCTCCTTAGCACGAGGGAGGAGAGGAGATATTACAGTTCAATAGGCAAACAGGGTGAGAATATGGTACCCAATAGAAATGCTGACTCTGCTCCCTCAAAAAAGGGGTAACTTGAGCCCAAGTGGCTGGGAAGCCACTGTTTGGAGGCCAGGAAAGTGCTACTGTTTGAAAAGCAGAGGCAGGGTTCTGTTGGAAAGGTCAGGAACTGATTGGATTAACTAGGGCAGGCTGAACGCTCATCAAAAAGAAAAAAAGGTGGGGCAAGGCTTTTTTTAACTTCTCATTGGTGATTAGTCTTGCCCAGGATCAGGCACTGGGATCTCCTTAGAAGAGGCTGGAACTTTCTCTCTGCCCCTTTGTCCCAGCAAAATCCAGCAAAGGATGTACCTGTGCTCCTAGTATGGGCCTTCCTGGAGCCTGGTGTCTGCACACTGTGGAGTCTTGGATCATGTGGCCTTCTGCCCAAGCCTTCCCTCTCGCCTCATGCCCATTCATAAAGCAGACCAGAGCACTGAGTCCTCTCCTGGGTTTCTTTTCTAATTCTGTTTTCTTCTGTTTGTTTGCTCATGCTCCAATTCAAGCTGTGACTGTTTATTCCCTGTAAAATTCCCATGTGCACATCTGAAGGGAAGTTTCTGTCATGTTTGCATCTTTAATTTAGAGGCACATACTCCTCTCTGGGTATGTGCTCTGGGCCACACAGAGGAGTGACTGCGGGAGTAGTGTTGGTTTTATGTGTATCCTGTGCTCTGTTATGTGCCTGGGATTAGTTAGGAATCTGCTGTTTGCAAACACAAAACATGTAACTTGCGGGACCCTGGCAATCAGGACACAGAGATGTGTGTCTCCAAATGTTATGCATAGCTGCTGTAATTTTTATCTTTCCTGAGGGTCCTGTGGGGGAAAGTTTAGTGTCCAAACATCTCTGCCTGGTTTTTTCATTTCAGTAGCTCTCCAGGAGCCAGTTGAGGCACTTTCTTACTTGTTACACGTGTTTGAAAGCTGCTGCATCCTTGGTGGGCTTTCACAGCCTCTTAGCACCATTCCTGATAGTCTTGAGCTGATAGTTTTTTGTTGTGTAGTCTTGGTAGCCTAATCACCAAGATCTCCCTCCTGGGTTTTGAGGCAGAGCTGTTGGCATCCCAGTACCCCTAAAAAGTGAGCAGGAAAGTAAGAGAGGACTGTAGACATGGTGGAAAGCTCATTCCTGGGCTAGTTATGGGACCTTTGGAGGACAGGGGAGGCACTTGTGCCACAACAGGCTAAACTATACAGCTGTAGCTCAATCTGTGGGGAAGAAGAGAAGGAAGAGGTCCTGTAGCAGTGTTCATCATAACTGTTTGACAGACAGATGTGGGAGACATGGAATTTACTCCAAAAGCTTTTCATTCAGAGTGTACATCCAGGTTTCTCTGGAGCAGTCCTCTGCCAGCTGCTCCCCTCCTTTGCCCTCTGTCTAACAACGGGGGCTTTTCTGGAGTCCTGTGTCTGAGTGTGGCTGGGAATCAAAAAAATCAAAGTTTAGCTGTTATGCCAAGTCCTGCCTCTGGTCATCTCCCTTCTCCCATGCCACATGTTGCCTTTTTTCCCAGTGGAGCTGTGGCCTCTGCATTTTGGCTGGCTGTTCTTCTAATTAGGTCCTTGGGAAGAGGCAGAACCCAGCTAAGATATCTCTAGCTAGAAATACTAAAGGAGAAGGTGAAACAGGGGAGGAAGGAAGATTTTGCAGGCTGTTGATGAGCTGATGTTAGAGCAGGTCAAAACCTACTATTTGATTTTGATCCTAATGTTGATATTTCTGAAGCTGCTTCTGTTTTATGCTTCCAGGCTGCAGTCAGAGTGGGAATTGGTGCTGGAATGTTTGATAAGGGAATTTGTTTCTTCCTTCTGATGGTCAGATGTGTGTTTCTTTATGGTTCCTATGTGTGAGAGAACTGTGTTTGCAAGGTTAGGGTTGGGATGGGTCACATGATTTTCATGTTTCTCTTGTTTCTCATGGCTTGGTTGGTGCTGTCACTGCTGAATCTCTTACTGTGACAGGTTCATCCCACCTTCCCATGATACTTGGCATAGGAGCTGGTGTACTGTGTAGAATGAAAGAGTATTCAAATTGGGCACTCCCATCTTTTGACAGCAGCCAGCAGGGAAAGCCTTGGGAATATAGCAGCACTTTCCTCAAAATGCTTAGCTGGGTACTTCAAACTGTTAGGAAAAAACAAGCTAGTGAACTGCACAAGTAGAAAGCTCTAGGTACCACCAGTGCCAGATCCATTGAGTGCCCCTGTTCCTCCAGCTGTTAGAGGTGCTACAGCTCTGTCCCTTGCTTGTGAGCCTGTCCCGGGGTCTGGGGAGTGCTCATGTGCTCATTCATGTTAGGCTGGAATTGGGGCAACAGTTGGCCTAGAGATACGTTGCTACTGATGAATTTTAACTTCTGTCTAAAATAGATTATGGGTACTTCAGACCTTGGGGCTGAAGTCTGAAATATCAGTCCAGGTGTCTCACAGAGCTCCCTGTGCTCATGACCATGCATCTCCCTTGGTTTGGCTCAGCTTGTTAAAGAAGCAGGAACCTGGCCTGGATGCAGGGCAGTTGGGTTTGTGTGCAAGACCTGGGGAGGCAGGCTGGAAGAACCAACAGCAAATGCTTGGGTAAGCTAAGCCAAGGCTAAGCTCTCACTTCCTAGCACCCTGAGCTGCTCTGGAGTTTGCCCATTGTTGTCTCTGTGCCAAGTTTCCAAATGTCATGTGTTGATACTGCCCCTGGTATTGATACTGCTTCACATTCCATGTCGATCTTTCCAGAGGAAACAGCCCTGGCTCTGTGTCATTAACACAAGTCGATTAAGGTTGATTTTTTTTTCTTTAGTTCCATTAGAGCCAAGCAATCCAATATTCCCTGGAGCAGGTCAGCATTTTGCAGACCTCTTCCCTGCTCCCCGAAGCACCCCCAAGCATCCTGCCAGCATCACTGTGGAATTTGAGAGTGTGTCTGCAATCCCTTTAGCAGTGGGTGGGGCGTTGGCATACAGAGACCTTGGAGTGGTGTTCTGGAGATGTTGCCTGTATGGTCATGTGGTGGAAGAGGCTGCCAGTTTGCCAGGAAAGCAGATTTACTGAACAGAGAATTTATTAAATGAAATCAGGACTCCTGCCCTGATGTGTGGCCCAGCCAAGGCTGAGAGCTGCCTACCTTAGGTGTGGCTGAATACACTCAGGTTTTTTGACTGTTGCCTGACATGTTTTTTTGAATATGTGTTTTGGTGAAATCCCAGCATGATTATAGATGCTAAAACACTATTTATGCTTAATGGAAGTTTTTTTGAGGAGGTGGGGAGGGAGCAGAGTTGTGACATTTCAGCTTCCTTGTCCTTGAGCTATGCAGCTCTCTGGACAGTGGTGGCAGGGTGGTCCTTCCTACTGATGGAGTATCCTCTGTGCTGAAAAGGCAGCCTGAGATAGCTACTTGCCAGTGTTAGAAGGGTGCATTCAGTCAGGGCCATCCAGCAAATCCCTTTCCTCAGATCTGGATTGCAGCACCCTTTTAGGTGCTAATTTGGCAAATCTCCCAAGAAAAGACAGGGAAACTGTTAACTGGGAAGAATACTTTTATGGCTCTTCAAAGGTTTTTCTAGGATTTCTCATGGTTTTGCATATGTGCTTTCACTGTATCCTTGTATTTCTGGACACTTGTGAAGAAGGGAGGGCTTCAGGAATAAATTTTTAGGCAGTCTTTTCCTACTTTGGGCAAGTCTGTGTTGCTATTGGAATAGTTGTTGCCACGGGAGATGGAGGGATGCAGAGATCAGGCATTGATGTTACTTTTGGGTCAGCTGTCATGTTTGAAAAATCATAGGTTCAAATTTTTCTGCAAAGCACTGATTGGCCTAAGCACAGTTGCTTCTCCAGTGGAAGTTGCTGGAGTACTTGATGCCCTTCTAGCAAACTAGACTCTGAGAAAGTAATGGTAGGGGGGAATTTTTTCCTCTCCCAATTCTTCTCTGCCTTCTGCTGTGCCCCTGAATGCTTATTCCTTCTCAACTGATGGAAGGAGAAGATCTGTCCAATCTGTGCCTTATGTGCCCTGTGGAGAAGACAGGGCTTAGTGAGTAGGTGCTTTGAGTCACCAGACTAGGAATGGAAATGATCCTCCTGCCTTCTCTTCTCCCTATCTGCCCAGATGGGTTTTCTCTAGGCTTTGGTTTTGCTGTGGCAGCCCCGCACCTTTCTATTGGAACACAAACCTCACTGAACATTTAATGGTGTCCTGTGAGTGTCCAGCTTCCTTTAATGTCCTTGTTTCTGCCCCTTCCCTTGCTGTTCCTAATTCTCTCTTTTTTGTCTCTGCAAGAGCTTCGTCCTTATGCTCCTGTCATTTGAAACTATTATTTCAGCCAGTTTTGACAGTCTTCTCTTGACCTGCATGGCTCGGTTCTTCCTCCTCTGTGGAGGCATTTGTGATGTGATCTTTTCTCTCCTCTCTGTGCTGCTGAAGCTCCTGTATGTAACTCCCGCTTAATGCTGATCCTGTGATGGTTTTGTTTTTACCCTGAAGTTACATATCTGCAGAGTCTACTCAATGCAGTTTCTGGCTGATGTTGTTGCCTGGAAATACAATTAAGTATTGATCACTGGGCATTCAGCTGTCACATGAGTTAATATATTGATTATGTGTAAGAGTATGCCATTCCAGTAATGTTTGTTACCTACTGGCTGACATTGTGTGTATGTGTTGAGAGGAAGGGTGTAGATGGACCTTGGAGTGGTGTTTGCTTTCTCTTTTGCCTTTTAATAGTTATGAGTCCCTTGACCAGTGGTGGTCTGGGCATTGCTGTTTTGTTGGTGCTGTTGTTTCTTGCCTGTTCCTGCTCGTTGTTCTCTGCCGATCAGAAATTTTCAGAAACCTTATACTACCTCAGTGGTTACTGCAGAATCCATTGGAAGCCAGGCTGAAGTAATCCCAGTTAACATCTTGCTTCCAGGGGCTTCCTGGGAAATGGCAGCACCTCGCTTACTCAGGCTGTCAGTGGTGGACCAGGAGCTGAGTAGCTACTGGCTGGAAGATGCATCTCCCTGCCAAGCCTCCACATGACAGACAGTGCAGAAACATCCACCTTGTCCTTCTTGGTGCCTGGTGGTCTTCACTGCTCTGACTCCCACCCCTCTCTTAGACCTACGGAGGGGATCCATTGTGGGTATGTGCCTTAAGACGGAAAAAATGTTTCTCTGCTGCAAAGTCTTGCTACCAGTTCACATTGGATTCTGTCCATCAAAAATCTTGGAAAACCTCTGGCCAGAGGCAGCTTTTAGTAGGAGCTGTGTGATTAACTTGAAACAGTCCCTCCCAGCTTCCCCTGTGCCACAACTGGTGTAAAATGTCACATAGCCTGACCTCAGTGTGTGTGGTGGGAGATTGTCCACATGTCCAGAGAAGGGCAGTGGAGCTGGTGAAGGGTCTGGAGCAAAAGCCTGATGAGGAGCAGCTGAGGGAGCTGGGGAAGGGCTCAGCCTACAGAAAAGGAGGCTCGGGGACCTTTTCACTCTCTACAACTCCCTGACTGGAGGGTGCAGCCAGGTGGAGTTTGGGCTCTGCTCCCAGGGAGCAAATGACCAGAGGAAATGGCCTCATGTTGCCTCCTCATGAGGAGGTTTAGATTGGGTATTGGAGAAAATTTGTTCACTGAAAGGGTGGTCAGGCACTGGAAGGTGCTGCCTAGGGCAGGAATAGAGTCACATCCCTGGAAGTGTTCAGAAGGCATTTGTGGTGCTTAGGGACATAGCTTAGTGGTGGAACCTGCGCTGGTAGGTTAGTAGTTGGACTTGATGATCTTAGAGGTCTTTTCCTGGTACCTGACCTAAACTTCACCTGACTCAGCTCCCTGTCCTTTCCTCGAGTCCTGTCACTGGTCATGAGAGTGAAGCCTGCCCCTCTGCTTGCCCTCAGGAGCATGTTGAAGACCACAGGTCTCCCTACAGTCTTTCCAGGCTGAACAGAGAAAGTGACCTGAGCCACTCCTCATGAGGCTTCCCCTCCAGACCCTTTGCCATCCTTGTGGCCCTTCTTTGGATGCTCTCTATCAGCTTGATGTCTTTTTTTGTATTGTGGTGCCCAAAACTGCACACAGGACTTGAGGTGAGGCTGCAGCAGTGCAAAGCAGAGTGGGACACTCACCTTCTTTGACCAGCTGACAATGCTGTTTTATTTTTTTTATTAGTGTCTCTTCTTTCCCCAACACTTGCCATCAAGTACAGTGTACACTGTCTTTGCTCAGCAGGATGGAAGGGCTGAGCCCTGGGATTCCTCCTGCCTCTCTTTTGCCATCTCCATCTGAGGAAGAAATAAGAAAAGCTACTGGCTGCATCCCTGCCTTGTCAGATGATGAAGGGAGTGGTTCCTGCAGGCACTTGTTTCACCAAGCTGCACAGTGAACACGGTCCGGTTGCCTGTCCTTCCTCATTTCAGTTAAAGAAACGATTCCAGATGATACAATCTGTCTGAATCCCTCCGTGTCCTGTTTTTCCCAGGAAAATGGCTTTGAATGCTAAACCTGACTCAAAGAAATGAGGAAAACTCTGTACTTCTACCAAACCAATGAATCCATGAAATGTATTGTGTGTCAGAGTGGAGGGGAAGATGGGGCTTTGCACATAACAGATTCATTCTAGTGTTTGCTGTAATCTCTGAGGAACAGCATATAACTCCACAATTCGTTCTAGGTGCTGTCTCACACCTCCTCCTGTGTGCAGCTGGTCTGCTGCCAGTGCTGCAGTGGCACCTGACAGTGACATACTTGTCTGTCTGCCTTGGAAGTCTGTCCCTCTGTGCTTTTGTCCCTCTGTCCTCTGAGCATCTTTAAATCCTTATTCTGTTTCCCTCTCTTCCCTGTTATTGCCTGCTCTCTAACCTTTTCCCAGCATCCCATCAGGCTGCTGCTTTGGCTTTGAGGGGAAATGCAGCATAAAATGCTACCTGAGGCAGGTGTGCTTGGAACTAGATGATCTTTAAGGGCCCTTCCAACCCAAACCATTTTGTGATTCTGTGATAAAATACAGTTTCTCCACTGAATCCATCCATTGGTAATGTAATAACAAGTACAGCTGAGCAGAGCTGCCTCCCCTAAGATGCTGAAAGAGCATATATGGAGGCATAGGTAAAAGAAATGCCAGGTGCCAAAAACTGTATGAGAGGGGTTATAGGAACCAGTGGCTGGAGATGGATAACTTCACTAGGGAATGACAATTTAATTGTCTACTAGCTAATATGCAGTTAAAAGGCAAGGAAATTAAGGTAGACCAATGTATTCTTGCTTTTTGCATAAATTAGATGCACCAGATAAAATCTAATAGTGTAACTATTTCAGATCTAGATCTTTCACTGTGTAATATTGTAATACTGAACTACTGATTTCTAAAACTTCTCAAAGACAGTGTAGTCAAAGGTAATCTTATTATCAGGAAAGGAAAGGATATTTTGGGGAAAATCTCTTTCAAATGCAGGCCTGCAAGGCACTGTCAAAAAGCATAGCAATGTTTCAGTATTCTGCCTCCCTTAGTAAGCCCTAAGGAGAGAATTTACCCATTGGTAAATATGAGTTACTCCTAGTCTCAGAATAAATCTCATTCCAGAGATTTGTTGCTGTTCAAGCTTTTGTAGAAATTGTATTCTTTTCTTCTCACTGCCCTTTACTGAAACTATAATATCTGCACAAATAACTCTGGTGCATTTATCTCTGTTGCTAAAATACAAATTTTTATCCTTTGTGAAAGAACTCTTGCCAACTGTCCAAATTGTGCTGCAGACTCACTGGAGTCTACTTTGGTGGTCCAGTTTGGTCAGATAAAGCAGGTTGTTTAGGACTGTGTCTACTCAGGTTTTGAATATCTCCATGGATGGAGACCTGGAGGCTGTATAACCTCCTGACAGTTTAAAAAATCAAAAATTATCCCAAAAACAAGTGGTTCAGTGTGTGCTCCTTGTCTCTGGGAACCATTGGGAATAATCTGTCTCCCTCTTCTTCCTTTCCATCAGATATTATGCACATTGATAGGATTTCCTTTGAGACCTCTTTTCCAGCTGTCTCAGCCTCTCCTCAAGTAAAAGATACTCCAGTTCCTTAATCATCTTAGTGGTTCTTACCTGCATTAACCCCCTCAAGTGTGTATCTTCCTTGTCATGGTGGCCCCTTCACTCCAGATGTGGTCTCACCAGTGCTGAACATTGAGGAAGGATAACCTTCCTTGACCTGATGGCAGCACTCCAAAAGCATCCCAGGGCACAACTGGCCGCTGTTGATGCGAGGGCATATGGCTGGCACATGTTCAACTTGGTTGCCCCAGGGCTTTTTCTGGAAAGATGCTCTCCAGCTGGTGTAGGAGTGCTTCATACCCCAAGTTTATGTGCTGCTTCCCAGAAATAGTGTGAGTGCTGGTTGGAAGAAGGAGAACAAGTGCCTTGCTAGGTCTCCTCAAAGGAAAGGATTGACAGTGGGCCAAAGGCACTACAGATCCTGTCAGACCAGCAGGAGCAGAGAAGCAGGTATAGTGGGTGTAATCCCAGGAGGGTCAGGTGTTGCTTATCTGCAAAACTTCTGCTAGGGCTGAGTTAAGGCTTTGGGAAGGCTGGTCTTTTGGGAAGTGAGGATTGCTCGTGCTCCCAGGGGAGCTTTCCTTGAGTCTGATCTCGAGGTCTTTGCATAGCCCTATATTTGAATATATATCCTTATATTTATATATATATATATATATATCTATATTTATATATATATATGTATTCCTGTATCTTCCCCTATGTCTGAATTGCAGCAGAGGAAGCTGCTTTAACTGCATGGCAATGCCACTGTACAATCTCATCAACTTTTTTTTTTCAGGAATGTTTTGAGCCAGTCAGTGTTGTTTCCTCTGGGTGAGGGAGAGTCCAGACTTCCCTGGTGCTGCCTGAAGCAGCATTTGGCCTCAGCTCCAGTTTTGGAGATGTGACTCTTGGGCTTATATGTGGGTGGTGGAAGCAAAGAAAGCATGGTTGACTCTCTTCTCTGAGGGGCCTGGGGCCATGAAGTTGCCCTCAGCAGCCTCTTGTGGGGTTTCTCTGCTCACAGTGTTTGGGGAGGATGTTGGAATTGTCAGGTTTCTTGGCTGAGTGTGGAAAATCCAAGGCTGCTGCAGACATACAGCTCCTTGGACCAGCTTGATTGCAGGAAGGCTTTGCCATTCATACAGTCAAAGACTCGTTAAGGTTAGAAAAGCTCTCTGAGTCCCACCATTCCCCCTGCACTGCCAAGTATGCCCCTAAGCCACATCCACGCACCTACTGAATGCTTCCAGGGATGGTGCACTGATGCTGTAGCCTCTGCTGCTCTTGTGGCTGGGTGACCTTTTGTAAGGCTGGAAGCTGCAGCAGAACTTACTGAGAGCTGTTCGGCATAAAATTAAATTCACTGTGGTCATGGGTATTTACATTTTTTATGGGGCTCCACAGACAGCAAATATATGCCAGAGAAAGCAAAGAAAAAGTCAACTTTTTTGCCATGCCATTCCTTGACAAATAAGAATATTTGCACTGTGTAATTTATGATACTTTTGCAGAACTCTTTCATAGGAAGTGTTATGAAATGATGATAATTCCAGGTATTAAACTAGATGAAAACCGTATATTTAACAATTAAAGAAAACTCAAAAAAAAATCGGATAAGAAATTAGGTCTGGGGATCCCAGCAACTGAAGACTTTTTTCAGCCTGTTTGGCTGGCACAACCCAGGCAAAGCTTGGTGAGTGCTGGCCGCTTAAAAAAAGCGGTTGGAAAGTGCTCTGATACCTCAGCACCGAGGCTTTCTGTGGCTAACCCAAAGAAAAAAGCTCTTGGATTTGAAATTCAGTGTGGGATATAGGGGTGTCTGCTTCACTTCACTCCCACTCTTGCTTCTATGTTCTGCAGCGGTTAGTCGTCTCTTCTCCAGGCTCTGGCAATAAGTCCTTAGATCACGGCTCGTTGGGTTTTAGGGTGCTGCTGCAAGACTATTTTGTGTGTGTGTGTTTGTGAGATAAGATAACACTAATACTACAGCTCTTAAAACTATTTAAACACTCTTAAAACATTTTCACAACTGTTTACATAAAGGACCTTAGCTAATTTGACATTCTACTTACAATAACATTTCCTAAAACTATTCTTTAATCATTCTTTTAACTTCCTTTAAGTAATAACTTTAATACTTGATGAGAGATTATGTGGAAGTCTTGAAGGTTTCATGAATAACAGGAAGAAATATACACACACTTGTTGCATGTATATGGAAAGGGGTGGGGGGTTGTTAAAATGTCTTTTCTTGTAAGCAGACTCATTCTCCCAAAGCTGGAAAACCCTGTTTCTTGAAGGAGATCACACCTGGTCTTGGAAAGTCCGTGACATGGCATGTGTTTCCCAGGGCACCTGTCTGTGGGTGAGCCTTTCAGCATTTGTTTTTTGGGCTTTGAAGTTTTCCATGTCAGGGAGTACTGAGACCTGTCCTTTTTTTTATTTCTTCTTTTTTCTTCTTCTTTTCCCTTTTCCCCACGGCAGGGGTTTGGA
The DNA here is from genome assembly GCA_013399225.1 of Rhipidura dahli. Taxonomy (NCBI): domain Eukaryota; kingdom Metazoa; phylum Chordata; class Aves; order Passeriformes; family Rhipiduridae; genus Rhipidura; species Rhipidura dahli. The sequence goes on from VXAC01003097.1 coordinate 57,855, forward strand.
ATGAGTTGTCTTTTAGGTCCCTTCTAGCCCAAACCACTGTATGATTTCTTTGATTCACTGTGCCTGAAATAGTAATATCAAGCTCCTGGCTTAGAGAAGACATTCTGGAGTCCTTGTGGCACGCTTGGCTCGGAAATCCGGGTTCCCTGTGGCATTTCAGCCCTGGTTATAAAAATAACCTTCAGCTGCACAAGTGGCTTTAGGAACATTGACACAATGGGCCACCTTGAGCATCGTCTCTGTGCCTGTCTGTGACTGAGCCTTCAAAGAGCAGTCTCTGTGCTGGGGAGGGCTGCTGAGAGCATGCAGGTGGCAAGGATGAGGACCTAAAATGGAAAAGGCCTTGGGCAGTGGAGAAGGAGGTACTTTTACCTCGTGGCAGGGGCTGTATGTGCCAGCAGTGCTTAAGGCACTGTATGGAAGGACAGACTTCGTCTCTGAAGTTGCCTTTCACAGTCTTCTGTGCATATTGTAACTTCCCAGTCACCTCCTGAGGGGACGTGCTCCTGCCTCAAATGGAACATCACTCGTGCACTTCTGTGAGCTGAGTCTGAGCTCTGCTGCACTGGGAGGCCTTGTGCCCTTGCTGGGGCTGCTTGGAGCCTGGGGATGTTTACCAGGCCTGATGGAGCCATGACCTTGGTGTGAGGACACGAGCTGCACTGCTGCTCTGGGTTTCCAGTGGAAAGCCAGGGTTGGAAGTAGGCTTTGCTTTAAATAACCAGGGGATCTGAAGGGGCTGAGAATGCAGATCCCATTTTTTGTAGGATGCCTTCTACATTGGGGCAGGAGGACCACTTGCATGCTGGTGTAATAATTAAGTGCGAACAAAAATTATATAGCTTGTTTTAGATCAAGAAAAGCTGCCCTGGCCCAGCAGCAGCTGGCACCTTTTCCTCCAACACCAGTTCCCAAGCCTGCTCAGGGTGTGGCAGGGCTTGGACTGGGCAAAACCCAAATAGGTGTTTTCTGTGCCCACACACAGGTACCAGTCTGTCCCTGGGGGCTCCTCTAAGAGCAAGAGGACAAAGAGCTTGGATAGAATCTCCTGCTCCTGTCCTTGCCACCTCCAAGCCTTGGTCACACTAGTGATCCTTCTGCATCAATGCTTTTGGGAGCAGTGGAGCTGGACACTGATTGGGAGCTGTGGGTGGGATGAGGGCAGGGAACTGCTGGGCTGGGTCCTGTGCAGCATCCTCTCTGCCCGAGGACATCTTGGCTGGCTTTTTACCTGGCCTGTGTTGTCCCGCAGTTGTCTTCCTAGAGGAATAAGAACACCTTCAGGGTTGTGCATTGACAGCTGCCAGGTCACAGCACTGTTTTGAGTGCCCCAGGAGACGGTCCTTACCATTTCCCAGGCTCTTTCATTGGACATGAGTAGCTCACAATTTACAAGTGACACTATGTAATTTAAAGAACAACCCGAAACCGCACCCAGTATTCTGCTTTTGGCTGTAGTCTTAACTTCCTTCATGAACTCATCCCACAGCTGTAGGCATATGCTCATTCTTGCTGTTACACAACTGAGGCTAAAATTAACACATCTGTTAGTATTTTGGCAAACTGAAGTTAAATAATATGTTTTGAGCAGCAACAGCTTTACAGTTATGTATCATTGGGGTTTGGGGAATAATAGTTAATGTTACATGTTGTTTTTGAATGTCTCATAGCCAAGGTGGAGCTTTGCAGGGGGGAGCAAATGCCTGGTGCTGAAGGACCCTCCTCTGTCCATGTGGCATTGCACAGGTTTATTGAATATTTCTGCTCATGGCTGAGTGCTGCAAGTAATGTAGTTACTGGAACTGTCAAACCCTCTTGGCTGCAGAGCCAAACTTAAATAGTGGGATCTTGGGGCCGGGAAGCCTGTAGTGTTACAGTTTTAACTCAGTCCAGCTTCTTTCTGAATGCCTAGAAAGGATAAAATGGGGATTTCTAAGGCAGGATTTATAGACATATTTAGTCTAAGGAGTTCTTTATGAAAAGTAGTCATAGATATATGTGCATATATATAGACATATATATATTCAATTTTAATTCTTAGTCTTTTACCAAAAAACCCTCAAGGTTTCTAAAATTAAGGAAGCCATCCTCAAAAATCTGCTTCTGCCATGAAAGCAGGATCCTGAGGATTGCCAGGAGTAGTACCAAACGCTTGACGTAGGTGGCAAAAAGCTATTGTGGTTTTTTTAAATCTGTTTATATCTGAGATGTCTTGTACTGCACAGATCTGAGGGAAGAAAGAAAAAACATGTTCTCGCTAAAACGAATAATTGTCAAGTTTACAGTATGGAAATTACCCTCAGCTCATGTAATGGGGCTTGCTCATCTTTCCTCCATGCACAGGGTTTCAAAGGCAAGTGTTGTTAAATTACCTGTGGAATGGGCTGGAGAGGGGGATTCAAACCCTTCTGATTTCACAGGAAAATAATTAAAATGGAGCTGTGGTTTGGCTTGATCTCAGAGGTGCTTGCAAGCTAAATAAAAATAAAAGACTACCTTGGGGACAGTCTGTGCCATTAATTAACCAGCTAAATTCTGCCTTCACTGTTCTTCAGTGAGTTTCCAGCAGTTTTGGCACTCTGCCTCGCAACTGGAAGCTGCCAAACACAACTTTGCACCCTCCAGCAGCTGAACAGCCTTCTGAGGGGCAGGCTAGGGTATGGAAATTGGAGCATCTAGGGAGCCAGGTGATGGAAAAGAGCAGGCACTGGCTGCTGGCAGAGGAGGGATGCAGCTCCTTTCCCCCAGGCACCCTCTGGTGATCTGTGGTCACCTTCCCCTGGCCAGCAGCAAGGGTTGGGTTCCTGCCAAGAAAACAGCTTTCGTGTTTCCCTGAATATTCCACTACCGTTTGGGGGAAAAAAAACCACCAACCCAAACCTGAATTGCTATTATTACTAGAATTGGTCAGCTGGCTGAATTGGGCCTTTTCTTTTTTCATTAACAAGTGCTGCCAGGTGCTGTTTCTCCAGTGAAGTCATGAGTGTGTTTCCAGATGAGGGGCAGATCTTCCCAGCACTGCCATGGCTGAGATCTGGGCATGCTGGAGCAGCTGTGGAGTGATAATAAGCCCATAATAATAATACTTACGTGATAATTGGCTATAATTCATCCTTTTTTCCCCTGAAACCACAGAAATGTGGGGTGATCAGGAGTGGGCTTAAGAGTTGGTTATTGGACCATGCAATTTGTTGTTTCAGTATCCGCTTTGATATCACAACAAACATCTTTTTAATAAGTGCTTTTTGGGAATTTATTTTTCTGGGAAACAAGTCTGTGGAAGCTCCAGGTTCATTCTCCCTGTCTTAGAAACTCAAAATGTGGTGGTGATTGTTGGTTTTGTGAAAAGGTTGGTTTTATGGAACCCTTAGCCCCAGCTAAGGTTTGTTCTGTTCTTAAGAGATTACTAAAGGATGCTTTTGTTTAAATCATCCTATAAGATCTGTAGCTTCAGAGAAGTTATCCTTAGTGAGTTGTTTTCATAGTCGTATTGAATTCCTTTCTTCTTTTTCTTTAGCGGGGGGAAAAGGGATACTTTTTCTTCCCCACACTTAAGAGTAAGCTAAAGTGAAAGGCATGGTCTTTGTGGAGCTTGTTACTCTATTGGAATTCTGATATTTCCAGCACATTTCAGGAGAAAAGTTGACTAAAGTCAATTTTGTTCTAAACACTTGAGAGAAGATACAATTTTATAGCACTTGCAACAGATCTCCAGTAAAAATATTTGTGGTGGTATTTTACTTTATATTGGATATCAGTGCTCAACAGCTGTTTTCCAAATACTGAATTTGGTAAATAGTAGGTACTAGTCTTTTTTACAAGCTGCTAGTGATCAGCTGCTCCTTAGGGCTGCCCTGGATATAATTCAGAATTCCTCCTGGTAAGGGTGCTGAGGCCCTGGCACAGGGTGCCCAGAGCAACTGTGGCTGCCCCGTCCCTGGAAGTGTCCAAGGCCAGGTTGGATGGGGCTTGAAACAAGCTGGTCTAGGGGAAGGTGTCCCTGCCCATGGCAGGGGGGGTTGCGATGGGATGAGCTTTGAGGTCCTTTCCAATCCAAACCATTCTGTGACCCTATGCTAATGATCTGATCTACTTACTTGTTCCTTGTTTTTTAACTCACAGCAAGGCAGGTTTGATTTGTTTGGCTAAAAGTTGGGGTGCAGTGTAGGCTTTGGATCTACCTGCAGCCTGCGTGCTGTGCCAGCAAGTTCAAAAGCATCAAGGGTTGAACAGAATCTGTTGTGCAGGAGCCAGGCTCCATCTCATGTCTCTTCTCTTCTAGGTTTGGAAGAAAAAACAGTTCTTTCCAAAAAAGAGAAGATGAAGCTGAGGAAGGAAAGATGGCTGCAGAGTGAGTATTCCTGTGACATGGCATCACAGACCATTGTTACACTGGGTTGGGTGACAGTGCTGGGAGAGGCTGAATGCTTCTCAGAAACCTTCATCCCTCCCCAGCACTGGGATAAAATTTCCAGGTATTGCTTCTCAGTGTTCAGCACCTAGACTCAGTCATTGCCCCAGTTCTACTTCTGACTTTTTACCATGTGTAATATATATGACTACATAAACCCTTTCTTTATCCAGAAGAGCACTTACTGTGCCCATGTAAGTTTAGGATGTTTTTCTATCTTTTAAAGCTCTGGTATAGATGTGAGTAGCTGCTAGTGGAGCTCCTCCTCGCCCAGAGTCTGTGGGGATGGTAGGACAGGCTGGAGCTGAGCTCCATCTGTCACCAGCTAATCCCAAACCTCTGTGGTGAGAACCTGCAGTGGGCTCTCCTGCTTCTGAATAAGGGAGAACTCTGGACACTGCTGGTTGTGTTACTGCTCTTTCCCACATGCTGCAGGTCAGTGAACTCACTCACCAGACAGTCTGACCTTTCTTGAGGCAGTGAAATATGAGCTAAACAAATCCAACCCATGGCAGAAATGCTTCATTTTCCTGTGGGAAGTGTCTGTATTTTTGCTTTGAGTGTCTTAGCACAGTAGGGGACTGTGCTGTCCTACCTGGTGTAGCAGAGGGATTCCTTGTGTCACCTGAAGCCGTTCTTGGGACAGATTTTTCTCCTAACACCTTCTTGCCCAATAGAGTTGGATGCTGACTGTGTTTGGGGCAGAGGGATGTGGCTTTCTGCTACATCAAATGCTTTCTGTGCCTGAGCTCTGAGCACAAGCTTATTAACCTGTGATTTCACCAGGTGCACTGGAGGTGTCTGGCTCTTCCAAGATAAAATGCTAAGAATCTAATACCCATGAGTGTGAAGGAAACCTCCTCCCAAACAACCAGCCAACAGCTTCCAAGTGCCTTGACATCTTGCTTGGACGCAAAGCACAGATGGCTGTTCTAGTCAAGGTCAGCTTTGGAAAAGCCCAGGCGCAGGATCCTTACACTGTCTTAATCCAGCCCTCCTGATGCCTTTGTAGCATCAGTCTCTCCCAAGATTATGTGTGCTATTCTGGCCCTGCTGTGGCCTCTTTCCCATTCTCTTGGGTCTGATACTAAGATGAGAGAATATGAGTGAAATGCAGAGGCTTTGCTTTGAGGAGAACACCAAGACAGTAAACTCCAGGCCAAATTATGTGTCTTAGGAGATACTAGGTGTTAGAAGTGCTTTACAGGCACAGAAGTACCTAAAACCTCTGCCAGTTCTTTGTGGAGAAAACTCTTTGTCCCCCAAATGAGAACCCAACTTGGACTGCTGAAGTTATCACTACATGTCTGTTTTCCTATATCTGAGTTTGTTGTTTCTTCTTGTCCCAGGGCTGCTTTTGTGACACTGGATGCCAAGACCCTGGGAACCAAAGTTCAGCCCAATAGTGCAAATGCAAAACTTGGAGCTTTCTTCCATTCCAATAAGTAATCTTAGGAGAGACTAGAGAGGGGAAAAAAAAACTTATGTAATGCTTCAGACATTAGAAGTATGCACATTTAAAAATACATATATCGCATGGCTCCTCAGACGAACAAGACTTCATAGGAAAAGAATTTGGGATGTTTGTGCAGAATCAGGTGTCTGAAAATTTTGAGCACATACTGTTTATGAAAGCACTGAAGTAATCAGCTTCATAAGGCCAGTCCAAAAAAAGAAGTAATGCAGAACAGAAAGCTGTGTTCTTGGCAGGGATTGCTGTGAGGAGAAGTGTTTCCAATCCTGACTTGTCACAAACATCCATGTACAGCAGAACTGTAGTTCCTGAAAAACTTGCTCTTTGACTCAGCTGAGTTGGAGAACAAGCAAGGCAAAGGTATTAAAGAAGCCAACCACTGAATTTGAGTTCTGCTTCCTTGACTCTGGGAGCAGGATTAGACCCAGGATTGTGGTCTGTAAGTGGGACTGGCTGCTTTTGTGCTCCCACCAAAAATACTTGGGCTTCTGTGGCCATGCTGCCTTGGGAGCTGTTGGCCTCCATGTGTCAGCAGCTCAGCCCCATGGCTGTCATGTCCACACAAGGAGTTTGTAGCTCAGCACTGAGGCGCATCCTTGCAGTTGTCCAAACTGGTTTTGGGTCAGGTTGGGGCATCTTGGAGTTCAGCTGGAGGCTTGTAGCAGTGCTGGGCTTTTGTGGGCTGTCCTAAAGGATGTGTTCTGCTGGTGCTCACCCTGGAAGCTGCTGGCTTTGAGAAGCGTGAGCAGCTGTGGGACTTACTGCTACACCAGGGAGCCTCAAGGACTGAGGCAGAAGCCTGTGGCTTTCAATGCTGACCTCACAAGGCAAAGAAGCAGACAGATATAACATTTGTGGAGCTTTCTGTGCCCACACCCTTGCCAGAGCTGCTGCTGGGAGACTGGGAAACCTGGTCCTGAGAAAAGCCATCTGTATCTGCTACTTGGTGCAGTGCTTTTCCAAGGGTCCAGTTTATCCAGCATCTGACTGCTTGCACTCCACAATGAGTCATGAAGGTGGAACCTTGACTCGCTCCAAACTAAGTAAACAACTGAAATTAAGTCCCTCTTTTCTGCCTGTGCTAGGAGACTGTTGTTTGGTCCCAACAGCAATGCAGAGAGGAGGCTGTGCCTGTGTAAGGCCAAATGTGGAGTTGACTGTATTTGGGTTGTTCGTCCCCCCTTTTTTCCCAATTCCACATAAGGTCAGTGTGGTTTTTGCGACGCCAGAACTCCTGTGCTGTTTTGCTGTGAGCAATGAACGGTGTAAGGGATGGAAACACATAAAATCAGTCTGGGAATTTCACTTCCCATTGCAATGTCTGAAGGGATGTATGTAGTTACAAGAAAACACATCAATGGAAGGAATGGCCCAGCTGCATTTTGTTCATTTTTCCCCTGGATTAAATCACTTCTGGCCTGTTGTAAATGGTAAAGCAACCTATGAATTTCTTAGCTCAAGGGTTATCTCCTGCAGGTGTTTCCCCTTCTTCCAGTAATGCCTTGTTTCTGACTCAGAAATAGAAAGTGTAAAGATGGCCAAGCAAAAGCAAAAAGCCGAAGCAAAACGGAGAGCAACACCTGTGGTGGGAGACATGCAGCCCTTGATGGAAGCCCTGCCTGAGCTCTCTGACCTGACCACAGGTGGCAGAGGCAGGAAGCCTCTCAAAAGGTATGTGCCATTTAGGGATAGGCTATGCATTTGCCTTCTTCCTGCGGGATGAAAATGTCCTTTGGCTCAGCTTGTAGCTACAGGCAGCGGTCAGGAGAACAGGGTCTCATTCTCAACTCTATTTTAACCCTTTCCATGCTTCACTTGACCCAAGAAAAAAAGATGAAATGTGCCTTCTGAACCCACAGCTAAGAGGGGAACCATATTGCTCAGATGAGGCTTGGCATGAGACAGGCTGGGAGCATCCAGATGTCCTGGGAGTTGCAGGAGTGGCATGTAGTTGTCCACATTGTAATGCTGCTGACCTGATAACCTGGGCTTGTGGTGTTGCAGCCTGACATTCCATCCTTCCAGACCTTCATCGAGGCTTTCTCCTGAGGCAGTTCAAGCCCTTTGAGCAGAGCTCTTTGCACTCTCGCCAGAATCTTTGTTGTCTTGTAGTGTGCCTTTGGCCAAGAGCATGGCTGAGTTGGCTGTTCTCTGTGCACTGTCAGCTCCCTCTCTCCCTATCCCTGACCTTTGTCAAAAGTCTATCCTTTTGTAAGCCCGAGTTGGTGCAGTGGAGGTGGAAGTTTGACATGGGCTGATATCACCTACCTTGCCCATGACCTGCTAACCCAAAACGAGCCCCCCTCAGTACTGGCATGGAGGAGCTACAGGCTGTTCTTCCTCTTGCTGGCTTCTGGCTTCCTGAAGGTCTGTATAGAAGTGTTTGAAATAATCAGAGGAGGTTTTTATAGGATTTGAATCATTACGGAAAGGAAGGGTAATACTCTGGTGATTTGTCAGCAGTATTAATAAAAGATTAGATTCTCCAGGAATTTGATCTCCTGCAGGGTAAAAGCGCATTACAGGGATGTTTTTATTCTGTTTTATAATGAATGAAGGCAATGAAGTGTAATGAAGCTGGGCTGCTAACAGGGGCCAAGTGAACAGGCAGTGTGCTGGTGGTTTTGGGGGAAAATCCAGCCAGGAGCATACTCTAGAATAACTTCCCTTTAGGCTTTGTCACCCTCTACAGAGCTGCTCACCTCTGAAGGGACTGCCATGATGACGTGGTGGCACACACAGGTTTGGCAAGCCCTGCTGTGGTGACCAAGGGTTGCCATCCAGCTTGAGAAAGGATTTTCCTGAGCTTCTGTGAGCATTCCAGGCAAACCAGGACCAGAAACTTTTCCTGTGCTGAGCTGTTAAAGATGAGGAGAGGGAGAGGAGCAGGAGCTGATTGAATGGAGGGGGGTGATGGAGATGAGTGATGTGAAGGAATGTTGAGGCAAGGGGAGTAAGAAGAAAGGAAGAATGGGGGGAAAAGGCAAAGTAAGAGTATGGAGGGTAGCATGCCAGAGAGGGAAATAGGAAGAGGAGGTCACTGTAACAAGAGACCAGATCCTGCTGTCTTGAAGGGAAGGTGAGAAGCTGTTGTGTTTCCTGATCTTTGGGGCAGGTCAGTCGGGGTGGCCATAGCCTCCAGCACCCTCCAGTATGGGAACATTCCTCCTTGATCCTTGCTCCCACAGAGAGGTGGGATGCAGACCCTCTTTCTCCCCCTTGGCCTGGGTGCTGGGGCTCTGCTTCAGGGCAAACTGGAGAGGACCTACCCCACAGAGGCAGATTCTTTTCCCAAGCTGTTTCTTCTGTTAACTTTTGTATCTGTGTAATCCTGAAAAACGGAAATTTCTTTTCCTTTCCTTAACATCCAGTTCTACCAGCAACTCCCCTTGTGCACCACGAGTCCCAAAAGCAATCTCTGCCCTTCCTGCATGTCCCTTGCTAGGGCTCAGCACTGGCTTTGTGGTAAATCTCTGCTGCTGCTTAGCATTGGGCACCATGTAGGATGGGGTTACACCTCTGGTCTCCTTGGACTTTGCCCAGGAATAAGAAATGTGTAGAGAGATGGCAGATCTGTATCTGCTGTTGCTACTCTTCTGCACAGAGTGCACCATCCTGCATTACAGCTTGTTACATCCCAGCGATCCCACTGCAGGAACCAAAGCAGGGCTGGCAGCTCCCTCCTCCTGCTGAGTATCTGTGGCACTCCCTGTAATGGATGGCTGCGGAGGCTGGAGCTCCGCGGCGTCAGCAGTGAACATGAGCTGTGCTGGGGTGACACGTGTGGTGGGGATGGGAGGTTTGATGGAATCTTTTCTCTAAGCAACAGGATCAGTTTGACCTGGAGGTCAGTGATAAGCAGAAAGTGATCTGGGCATGGACAGCTAATGACCAGTTCTGGCACTGAACAATCTGGTTTTCCTGTAATGCCTCCTGCTCTGTTACCCTCGGGTAGAAGGAGTTTGCATTTCCATGAAATGCCTGGCTATGGAAATAATTGCCTTTCAGGACAATTTCCATGCAGGACAGTTAATTACCTGTCCTTTCTGGGAAGGCAGATGCAGAATCCCTGGATGCTTTCCATCTACACAACCACTGCTAAATTAATGCTCTAACATTCACTTGTTTTGTTTCTTCTCTGCACAGCCTCATAAAAGCAAAGGCAGAACCAGCAGACTTCTGTCTGATGAAGCAGGCTCAGAAACATCAGCTCCTGTAAGTACCTAGTTGTCAGAGTCCAGTCCCTGTAGAGCCTTGTAGAATGGCTGATGAAAGGGACCCCTGTGGGTCACCTGGTCTGACCCTTGTGCTCAAGCAGGGTCACCTAGAACTGGTTGCTCAAGACCCATGTCCACATAGCTTTTGAATATCAACAAGGATGCAGAAGTTAAATGTTTCCAAGTAACTCCTGGACTCAGTCTGGCAACTCCTTATTCCTCTGTGTAATCTGTTGGATAGTTTATACTGCCATCAAGAACTTCATTTTCCCTCAGTACAGCTCTCCTGGGGTTAGGCTCTGTGACCTGGCAGTGTTTGCTTTCTTGTTTCCAAGATTTCTGTCAGTTTTGAGCCATTCAGCTTCAAACTGAGGCTGAGCAGTTTGCATCACTGCTCTCCATGAATACCCTTCTCTGTCAGAAACAGGCCAGTGTTGGTGCTGGGATGCCTTTCTTGCTAAGTTCTGCTTTTCTTTACTTTTTGGTGGTGTGGGAAGTCTGTGCTTCTAGGGAGGGAAAAAGTTTGGAGGAAGGTCTTGAGGTTTCCTTCCCGAGGTATTAGTTCAGATGAGAGGTTCCCTAAGCCTCAACTTATTGCTCCAATGCAAGCTTCAGGTTTGGCTCCTCTCTCTGTTTCCCTGGCAGGAGCATTGAAGGGATGGGCCATGCTTGGGAGGGAAGTACCTGCGTGCTACCAAGTGTGTGTCTGGCAAGGCTGTGGAGAGCCTGTCAGTCTGAGGGAGATGGGGATGCTGCAGTGGATGTGACTATGTGAAAACTCACAGGTTTTCTTTTATACTCCTGCTCTGTTCTTGTCCCTCTCCGCTTGCTTGCTTTTTAAGACAAGGCCATTTTCCCCGGAAGCAGCTGTGACCAGGGCATGCAGAGGTAATTCTGTCATGCTCTTCCCATGGTGTCCAGCTAGTGTTGCATGTAGGATTACCAAGGCTCAATGTTCAGCAACAAAGAGAGTCAGCAGATGAGCTCTCTAAAGGGAATTTGATTTTGTGCTGGTGCAATCTGAAGTTATTTTCATTCCTGGTGATTCACCAGATCCACAGTCTTGTTTCTGGTTTACTAGGGAAAAGCTCTAAAAAAAACCATTCCCAAGTGATGCTGGACACTAACATGATTGTGTCTCTGTGGCATGAGATCAAAGTCTCTGACTCCCATGAAGCTGGCAGCAATTTGAGCTTTGCCCTTGGCTAAATTAGGTTTATTCTTGCACTGTCTTTCTCTGAGATTTACACCCAGGATCACTGTGTCTCAACAGAAATCTGCTGCTTTGTGAGTTGGTCCTTATCTGCTCAGTTCCTTTCACATAAGGCACTTAGAGAACTGGTGTGTTATTTTTCTTTCCTCAGAGAGGAGGAAGTGGCTCGGTTTCATGAGGCTATCACCGATCCCCAGTACAGAGCCAACCCCCTCCTGGCCATCAGCAAGCACCTCTCCAAGAGGCTGAGGCAGGGGGAAGAAGGGGAACCCCTTTAGAACTTCAGCTGGGCCCAGACATGCACAGGCTGCGAAGGAGCACGTCTCTGGCACGACCTCCCAGCCACTTCGGTCCTTGGAAGCAGTTCAGCAGACGATTAAATCCAACAGCCCTGGTTTCTGTCAGCAGGAATAATGCAACTCTTTCCTGACAGGGGCAGCTGCTCCTTTACAGGCAGTCTGCACGGAGCAGGGTGTTCTGTGAGACTCTTGTGCAGGCATTAATCTCCCTGCAAAGTGTCTTGATACGTTTGCTCTTCTTGTGAGCAGGCATGATTTCTGAAATTGTGCCAACAGCCATGTATCTGTTTTCTGTCATTTCCCCCCTCTTCCTGACAACTCTGAGAAGACATTCTTGCTTGCTCTGTTGGGATGGTTCAGGACCCCAAGCCTGGGAGCCCAGGAGGCTTTTGGAGTTCGTCACGACCAATGCTGCTGTTCGTAGATATTGTTTTCTGTGAGAAATTTAGCTTTGGAATAAACATACTTTCATACAGCACTGGGTTTGTCTGGCTCTTGTTTTGGTAAATAGGAATTGAAATAAGAGTTTATTTCCTTCTCTGGGAAAATGACTTTATATAATTGTTCTTTCCATGTATATAGTGAATCAGGAGACTGCTACAAGCAATGAGAAATGACTGCAGATCGCGTCTAACTCACGGACTTGCCTTTCTTTCCTCCTGCCCTGGAAGCACATGCTTCCTGTGGGTGATGTTCATCCCTTTTGGCCTTTGTTCCTTGTTTGGCCTGCCCTGTAGGAAGCATCCCAAAACATGTCCAGCCTGCTGCCTGTGAACTTCAGCCAGTGATTTCTGGGAACCTCTGGAGCAGGCCTTTCTTTTACCAAACACCAATGTTAACAAAACCCCAGTGAATTTTCATGGGGGACAGCTGAAGGCAGGGCCAGTCCCTATTGGAGATGATCCTGATTTGACACCCAAACATACCAATGCTGTCTTTTGAACCATAAAAAAAGTTTACTGATGCTTCTTAACCTTGGGAAAGCAGTTTGCTGCAGTTAATGCTGACCCAAGTTAGTGCCTGAAACCAGCTACAATGGGGGTGGCTGGCACCTTGATCATACCTGTCTTGCCTCAATAGTAATGTGCTGCTCTTCTCTCTCTAGGCTGGCACTGTTAAATAAAGGCTTTGTCTGATGCCTCTTGGCTCTGGCAGTGCAGACACTATTGCTGGCTCTGTCAGAGAAATGCCACCCCTTTTCCCACAGCTCCCACAGGAGCTTCATGCGGGCAGAGGCCATGGAGAGATGCTGACTGTGTCCCATCCTCCCATGTCCATCCTGTTGCTCTCAGGATGGCCAGCCCCAGGTGCAGCCATCTCCTTGTGCTGAGAGGGAGAGAAGATGGGAGATGAAAAAGGCAAATACATCCAAAAATTTAGATTGTTCAGCCTGGACAAGAGAAAGCTCTGGGGAGACCTTTGAGCCTCCCCAGCTCCAGTGCCTATAGGGGCTCCAGGAGAGCTGGAGAGGGGCTGTAGACGAGGGCCTGGAGGACCAGGACAAGGGGGAATGGCTTCACACTGCCCCAGTGCAGGGTTAGATGGGACTTTGGGCAGGAGTTGTTCCCTGTGAGGGTGGGGAGGCCCTGGCACAGGTTGCTCAGAGAAGCTGCAGCTGCCCCATCCCTGGAAGTGTTTAAGCCCGGTTTGGACAGGGCTTGGAGCAACCTGGGATAGTGGAAAGTGTTCTTGCCCATGGCAGGGTGGAACTGGATGAACTTTTAAGGCTCTTTCTAACCAAAACCAGTGTGTAATTCTCCCTATGATTCTAAGTACAAAGGAGGATGGAAAACTGGGAACAGCAGTGAGATAAGAGAAGGAACAGTAACAGCAACAATATTAATAACAACAGAGTACAAAAGAGGGGGTGATTCACATGCAGAAATGCTTACCCAGACCCTGAGACAATGAATGATGGCAGACAATGCTGCTATGTTTTTCTTTGACTGCAAGCCAGAGAGTGCCCCCCACCCTGGTAACGATGTGAGGTGGTATGGAATAATCCCTGGGTTCTGGCCAAAACTTGGACATACCTCTGCAAAACCAGCTCCAAGCACGTTGGAGCCCCCCAAAGCATCACTGTCATGAAGGGCTCTGTGTGTAGCTCTTTAAGGGTGGCACCAGGGTAGGGTCCCTACCCCTCCAGCTGCATGTAGATTTCCCAGCACCTTTAGGTGGCTATGGCCAGAGCTGGTCACTGGAAATTTGGACACCAGCAGTGCAGTTGTCCAGCACTTTCCTTGCTCAGCCTCCTTGCTGGGCCCCATTCTTTTCCTTCAAACCTCTGGGAGCCAACAGAGCTGAAGCCTCATTATCTGGGAAGTGAAGGGATGACTGACCCGATGGAGGTGTTGAGCAGGGTGACTCCCCCTTTTTACTGCCTGGTAGCTGTCCCCAGGTGGAGGTGTTGGGCCAGTGACCCCCCTCAGTACCTCCTGAACCCAGGCTGGTGGCCCTTGATCTGCATGCACAGTATCACACTGTTCACACCTCTCCTTCACCTCGGATGGGCCAGCACCATCACTCCGCTGTCTGTGTGTAGCTCTGAGCCCTCTGTTTGGAATTGTTGGTCCCCCAGGAATTTAGCAGCAGTTAAACATGTGAGTGTTTAGAGCTCCAGTTCACAGCCTGCTGCTGCAGGCATCTCCTGCCCCCGCCATCCGAGCAGTTGAGCAAAGGACTTAAAATCTGCCAGGAAACAGGCGTCTGAGACACAGAGTCGCCTTCGCAGTTGGCATGTTTTCAGGATGATAAAAGCTTTCACGCCTTTTTTTTTTTTCTTTTTTAGATAGCAGGGTGGGAAAAAAATAGCTTCCAAGCTGTAAGGAGTAGTTGTGCCAGAGGGGTGGGTGGGGGCCCAACCCGGCAGCTCCAGACTTGGCAAGAAGTGAGTAAGCAGTGAATGCACCACAACTTGGGACTGGAGAAATTTGGGGCTACTTTTTTGAGCTGTTCTCTTTCTTGTTGGGGATTTCTCCTTTGAAGGCTGTTCATAGAGCTGTGTCTGAAAGCAGGAGCCAGGGTATCCTGTCCATCTGGTGGTACCAGTGGATATTTTCAGCTACACACAGAGCAGTGGGTGGAAGGGGATTCTCCCTTTGCAGCAGCTCATGGGTAGTGTTAGTGTGCAGTGATATTTTTTAATATCCAAGCTCTTACTGCTCCCACGTTTCTCCGTGGTACCTGTGACGGCCCATTGGTTGGTTCCTGCTGGAGCAGGGCTTCCATCAGGGCAGCAGCAGAGCTCAGAAATGTGCAGTGAGTCAGCCTTTCATCTAACCCTAGGAAATCCCTTGGGTCATGAGCACATAGCCTACCTCCTTCTTCCTTCCACTTGCTGGCATGTCTGCCCTGGAAAGTTTTCCTTACAGACCTCATACAAGTCCCCTTCGCCTGTGGAAAATTTGACTTTTGCCGAGTAGAGAGCAGTTTTGCTTACACTCTGAAGCCATGAGCTGCCTTATCTGCCCATGGCTTTCTTTGTTCCCCCGGAGCTCAGCATGTGAGATGGCTTTTGCCAGCCCTGTCAGCCCCAGCACTGAGGCACATGCTGGTACTGTGGGTATTGGGGTGGATCTGGCTGCCTCCCAGGCTACTAGGGAAACCTTGTGGCTGCTGGGGTCCAGACGGCTTGTCCCAAGTGCTGGCTGGGAGCAGTGGGGCTGGGGGACTGCCATGGGCTCCTTGAGATCACTCCCCTCTAGGTTCTCCCCTCCACCAGCTGAGAGCAGGCCCTGGGTCATGCCATGATCTGCTGCAACTCCAGCTAGATTTCTTGCACTGTCCTTAGGGTGCCAGTGGCAGCTGGTGAGGAGCAGTGGGAATATTGGGAGCACTGAGTCTCTGCTGCAGTGTGGTTACTCTCCTCTGCTCCCTACCTAGGGCACAGTGTGACTGACTCCCCTCCATGCATGTGTTCACCACAGCCACTGGTCAGTCTGAGCTTTGAGCCTCTGTGGGTCATATGGTGAGGTGTCTGTAGGTTTGCTCTCTGGGGGTCAGGAGTTGTCTCCCAGCTCACAAAAAAGACCTGCACTCCTCACCCTTCTGTAACTGTGCACGTCACCAGTCACACCCCAGCCCACAGGAGAGTCTGGTTGGAGCACCTTGCCAGGGACATGGCTGCAGGTGCCAACAGACCCCTCCAGCCATGGTGACAGTCCTCAACAGTCCCACTGTGGGCAGTGTGGCTGACCTAGCACTCAGGGAGCTCCAGACAGTTGAAACTCCAGTGTCTCCTGCTCATTCTGGCCCAGAATGTGGCTGGCAGAGCAGAGACTTGGCACTTCTGACCTTCTGCCATTCTTGCATGCTCCAGCATGTGCAGTGATCTCTTTCCGTGTGTGGGGTTATTTCCCTCCTCAGACGCCCTTTTCCCTGGCTGCTTCTTACATTGCCCACATTTGTATCTGTTTCTTTTGCCTTTTTTTACCTCTGAAACCAACCCAAGGTGGGTTCCTGCAGGACCAGCCTCAGGAAACCCAAGGAAATAAAACTGCATGCAAATTCGAGCTGCATGATGGTTTTAGAAGCAGATTAGGTTGGCACCAGCAACTCCTGTCATTGAGGTTGTTGCACAAGAGTGGGGCAGAGGTGAATCACCTGATCCAGCCTTTGTCTCAGAGCACAGCCCCACTTGTCCCTGCTTAGAAGCACAGGTATCACCATGGCCTTTTTCCCTTTGTCTGTTGGAATCACTGCCCTTGGTGGCCATCCTGCATGGATGTGCTGTCACAGTGCTGTGTCCTGGCCTTTTCAGAGCACACAGGTAGGATGCATTGGACCTTCCCTTGAAAGATGCAGTCCTGCTCCTGCTCTTCACTTCTTGACTTTTCACCAGTTACTAATCCCAGGAGGGCTCTACCTCTTATCCCATGGCAGCTCAGTTTCTTTAAGAGCTTTTGGGTATCCTTTAAGTGCTTAAGAGCATTGCCACATAACATTTTGAAATCCCCATAAAGTCTGGTTAATTGGATCACCCTTATCTCCATACTCACCATTTCCTTGCAAGGAAAAGTCATGCCCTGCATGCTGACTCATCCCAATGAGATAATTATCTGGGATCTGCTCATTGTGCTCTGAACCATGGTTGCTTCAGTGTGAGGTGTTAAACCTGGCTTTGTGTTTTTAGTCTGATGAGCAATTTAATCGTGTTCAGACGCTTTTTTCTGGGAGAGGCAGCTGGTGTGGCTCTGTATTTTGGTCTGGTCTTGATGCCTCACTGGGTGCTCTGGCAACCCCAGCTGGGATTGGCATCAGGAGTGGCGTTTCTGACAGGGGCACATGGATTTTTGTGGTGGCTTTTTTTTCCTTAACTGATTCAATTTTCCTTATGAGGAAGCTGTTAAATAGTGCAAACAAAACACAATGCCTTGCCAGCAGTATTTTTAAGATTTAGACCTTTGCATTTTGATGCTCTGAGATTTTTCAGGCTGCTTGATTCCAAGTAGGATGCATAAAATATTATCTAAGGGTTTCTCTCTGCTTTAACGATTGGTGTTTGGTGCCAGATGGGGTGTGTTGGTGACCCTGTTTGAACTCAGTGTGATGTGTACATGAACCATACAGGTGTGCCTGTATCCGCTCCTTGAGGCTCATCATCCCCAAACATCTGGGGAGCTGCAGTTGTCCCTGATGGTCCTACCCCAGGGAAGTGAACAGTGGGGTCTGGATCCAATGCTCAGAGTTCCTAAATTGAGGATTTCTGAGGTTTAATGCAGTGCAGGTTCTCTTTGAGACTGAGTAAGTCATGACCAGGGTATTTGCTGCTGGTCTGTCTGCTCAAGGAGCGTGTAGGATGCGGTTTGCTGTCGAGGATGTTGACAGTGGTGTGTGACACATTGTTTGCCTGATGCTCCCTGGACTTGGTTTCAGCAGCACAAATAAAAGAGGAAGCTTAGACAAAGAAATGTCCCAAACAGGAAGGTGCTAGAATGGGAACAAATGTCAGGCCCCGAGCAGGTAAAAGCAGATGATGCCAGGATATCCTCCCAAGTGAAGGAGATGAAGGAAGAGATAAATCACCCCATCGAATGCACCCCTTTGTTCCAGCTCGGCCGGCCCGGGGGAAGTGGGGGGGGAAGGGGAGGGATGGACCGACTGTTCTCAGCTGAACACTTGATCTGTATTTAATGTGTGGTTTGTCTGGCCTTAGCAGGCACTGTTTGAGGGATTGATAAGCCAACCCACGGAAGGGGAGAGGCGAGAAGAGTGGCTTCCCTGGGGCATGTTGCTTCTCCTGGCCCCCTGCTTTGCACAGGCTCAGCAGGGAGGAAGGGGGCTGCTGAGAGCCCTGCTGTGGGACAGGGCTGTGGGGGCATCAGTGCCCCCCAGAGCTGTGAGGGCAGCAAGCCCAGACAGCACAATGGGTTTATGGATACATCCACATCCCTGGTGCCATGGCCCAGAGTCAGCTGCTCCAAGCTGGAAGCAGCGTTGGTGCTCTGGGCAGAGGGGACGTGGCTGTGTTTACGGCTGTTTTGGATATGCTTCATCTGAATGCGTTTACAGCTGTCCTGGGTACATGTAATCACTGCTTACCGATGTGATGGTTCATCTAAACACCTTCACTTGTTAGACAACCCCTGCCTGCCTCATGAACCCTTTTGCTTTGGGAGCAGGAGGTGTTACTGTGGGAAGACACTTTACTCTTACAACTCTGTTGGTGTTCCTCCACCCACCTTTTGGCCCTCTGTGTAAAGGTAGAGCTCGTGCTGCTTTTGTGGGTGCTGTGCCCACAATGCCTGATGGTGGTGGTGGGCTCCAAGTGAACACTGGGATGCTCATCGTTGCTCAGTGTGCAATGCAGGTGCATCAGACAAGCAGAGGATGCTGCAGGCACCTGGGATGAGCTCTGGATGTTGCTGCTGATGGTGACCAGCAAAAATAGAAGTGGTGAACCAGTTCAAGCAATCTTTTCCCATGCATTTTCCCAACTTCTCACAGTCCATGTCTTGGGATTTTTGAGCCAGAGATGTTCTTGTACTTGAATAGCACTTGCTGGATCTTGCTTCCAGTTTTTCCTCCCCCTATTTCTCAGTATTAACTTTACTTTTTTTATTTTTTTGACCACTGCTTGTCACAATTCCACAAAAGGTCAGCTCGGTCTGTCTTGGTGCCAGGGTCTGGCAGCTGAGCAGTAACAGCCGGCCTACACTGCACCTCATCATGACCAGAACCTTCCTAAACTCATGGTTTAAAATTGGCCTTGTGTTGATAACTGAGCAGGTTGGTTCATGACCTGTTGGCTGGGCAGTGCTCAGAGTGTCCCCAAGGCAGTTCTGCATTTTGGCTTGTGGTCCTGTGTGCCCACTGTGACCCCAAGGGACATTTTTGCCATGGGTGGCACCATACAGCCCCATGCCTGTGGCTGCCCAGCCTGGGGGTGTCAGAGGGTGAGGGGGAGCCAGAGTCCTTCCTCTGCCCTGTACCACAGAAGGGTCCCTGCAGGTGGGGTGAAAAGACAGGACCATTGGTGCTCCTGTGAAATTGCATTGGATGTCACTCTTCCTCCAACCCCAAGGATGGAGATCCCTGTGGATGGCGATCCCCATCTCTAGGACGTGTCCCCAGCCCAGTGTGGGGGCCTCTCTGTCTTAGGGCTGCCCTCATCCAGCTCTTCTCTTGGATGACATTAGGCAGGGCACTCTGCTTGCTTGTTCAATCACCTGATCTATGTGCTCACCGGTGGTCTGGAATCACCATCCTGCCTGTAGACCCAGCCTAGGACATTGTGTAGGCACGAGGATGCACCTCGGCATTGTTCAGGGGTCTACACAAGCAGGTTACTGCAAGAGGAGCTGCCAAACTGCCTTGAAGCATGTGCCAGCCTTAGAAATTCACGTTACACACCATCTATGAAGCAGCTGAATCTTTGATTAGGCAGCTATGCTGCTCCCCATTCGTCCTACAGCAGCAGCCACCACCCCGGTGAGGATGCTACTGTTCTTCTACAGGACTGCCAGCTTGCCACTCCGCAAGGAACGGGTTAACCATCCTCCCTCCTTCTGTTTGCAGCATGGATTTGGAAACAGGTTCCCCAGGCTTGGCAGCTGCTCTGCTGAGGATCATATGGCGACAGCAGGGAGAAACTACTGAGCTTGGATCTGCTGCCAGGGCTTTTCAGGGATGCAGCTTCTGTTGGGTTGGTGGCACAGAATAGTGGAGGAGGTGCTGGGTCTGGCAGTGCATCCACCACATCTTCAGGTGAGGTTAAGGACTCTCAAAGTGGGTCTGGATGAACTGGCATGCAGGATGCAAGGTGTGTCTCCAGTATGGTGGATGTGGGATGGAGAATCTGTATTGCAGAACTGTGCACCAGGACTAGCACACAGGCATATATGTTCAGCACGTGTGGGGGCCCCAACGAGCAAGACCAGTTTGCAAATCATGTTTCCCTGAGGTGGAAAATCACTGCCAGAGTGTGGAAATCGTGAAATTGCTTTTGGTTTGTGGTGTTTGAAATGTGCCATGCTCACTTCTATTAGTGACTGCCTAGTATTTCTGATTTCCCAGGACTTTAATGAAAAAAACATTGTTAAAAAACCATTCATTTATTAAAGTGGGTTTACAGAAAACAAACCAAACCAACAAAAACCCCAACCAATCAACCCTACACACCAAGGTTTGAATGATTTGGAAAAACATGGTGTTCCATAAGCACCAGTAACTGACTCATAGTGGCTCAGCTCAGCAAGGCCACTGCTGTTTGGGGAGGGACCCCCTTTCATCCCACAGTGACAGGGAGCCAGCTGATCCATGGTGGAACTGGGTCTGCCATTGAGTGGGATGAGGAGCCTGGGAACACACTGTGCCTCCCACCCCACCCTTGTCCCAGCCACATTTCAAGGTCAGGTTGAAAGGGACCACAATGCGTCACTTTGTCCAACCTCCCAGCTCAGGCAGGGTCATCCCAGAGCACATGGCACAGGATTGTGTCCAGCAGTGATTTTCCCGACTTCCTGGTGGGACCCAACCACTTTGGCTGGTGATACAGAGGTGGAACTGAGGAAAGTGGTTTCATTTCATGGCTTCACTGCCATGAAAGGCAGGGGAAAAATGCAGTAGTTAGTGTTAAATTCCCTGAGCTTAAAATAGGATAAGAAAACACAGACAGGCATTCCCGGAGGTGAGGGCATCAGCAGGCAAAAGCAGCCTGCCTGTTGGTGCTGCTGCTCCCGAGCAGGGCAGAGGCAAAGGGTTGTGCCTGCGAGAAGGAAGTATAAAAATAGGTTGTTGTTTCCAGCACTGGCTTTTGTGCTGGTCCTCTTTGCCCTCCCTGTGAACGCTTGCATGGATCCTTTCCCCATCAGGAACAGGGAGAGAAGGAAGAAGCCATGAGCTGCTCAGTGCTGCACCTGGAGCCCGTGCTGGGCACTGAAAGGACATGGTAATGTGGGTGTCACCACCCACACTCTGGAGAAACAGGTGAGAAAGCACACAGAGTTCTCAGCATGAAGTTTTAGTAACGCCAAGGCAGTTGATGCAGCAAGATGTGTCAACACATATCCAGGACCATAGGAAATGGCCTCAAGCTGTACCAGCAGAGGTTTAGATTGGATATTAGGTAAACATTCCCTCTCAGTCAGGTAACCTCAAAGGGACAGAAAGCTGGGAAAGTTAAGATTTCTCTTTGAGTTGATGTCTGTGATTAACTGTGGCCAGGAATAAGATTTTGGGACATGATGAAAGTGATCTGAAGGGCAGAGACGAGGAGTGATATTCGGCTGCAAGCCTGAAAACTCACAAAAACTGGGAAGAGCAAGGCCAGTGTTGCATTCCTCTGTGTCCTGCAGCTGCCCAGTCCCGTGGGCTGGGCTTGGTTCAGGACCTGCAGATGTCTTTAAACTGCAATGACATGCAGTGGTTTTAAACTGACAGTGAGTAGGTTTAGATTGCATATTGGGATGAAATTCGTGGCTGTGAGGGTGGTGGGGCCCTGTCACAGGTTGCCCAGAGAAGCTGTGGTTGCCCCATCCCTGTTCCAGATCAGGTTGGATGGGGCTTGGAGCAAAGAGTGGAAGGTGCTCCTGTGCATGGCAGGGGGTGGAATGGGATGAGCTTTAAGGTTCCTTCCAACCTAATCCATTCTGGGATTCTATGTCAAGAACAAAATGCAAGTCAGAAACCTGCTCTCCTGGTGACCACATGCCTTCGTTCTAAGCCTGCTGTCACAAAGAGCCAAGCTCTAAAGTAGTTATTTAATCCTTTTAGGATCTCTTGAAACCCTAAGACACATAAAGGGCCATACACGTGGCGGATGCACTGATGAACTTTACTGGTGGTACTTGGGTGGAGCTCTCCCACGGCTTTCTGGAAAACACTGTTTGGCCTCCTTATCTTGGCATGGTGGGATGCACTCGAGCACGGACACCGCATCCAGGATGACGTTGGAATGGCAGAGGCTCAGTCCGTGGGCCCCGTGGGGGGTGCCGGATGCCCCGGCAGCTGTGGAGGCTGGTACCGGCACCCCTTAGGGTTTGGGGTGCGGGTCGGCGTCCCGGGGCTCCGGGCGGGCCCGGCCGGGGACGGGCTGAGGGCGCGGGGGGCGGGACGGAAGGGGGCGAACCGTGCACGGCTCGGCCCCGCCCCGCGCTCGCCCAATCAGCGCCGGCTCCCCGAGGACCCGGGCCCGCCCCTCCTGTCGTTGCCGTCTCCGCCGCGCGCGAGCGTGCGAGCGCCCTTGGCCCCGCCCTCGCTTGCCCTCCGTCTGGCCAATGGGGATGACCGAGCCGCCCG
>VXAC01003097.1:80283-94539 GCA_013399225.1 Rhipidura dahli
CGCGGAGTGGGGCCCGGCCGTTCCCGGCGGGGGCGGGCACCCGGGCGGGCTCACCCGGGCAGGGGCCGCGGCGGCGGCGTCGAGGCCATTTTGGGGGGGTGGTGGTACGGCGGGAAGGTTGTCCCCGGCCGCCCGACCCGGAGGGAGCTCCCCAGCGGGACCGGCCGCCCGGCATGGGGCCTGCCCCGGCCGCTCGGGGCCGTGGGGAGCGGGGAACCCGCTGTGCCCGGCACCCGCTGCCGCGAGGCGGGGCTTGGCCCTCCTGCCCTTCTCCCGGTGCCCCCGGGCCGCCGACGTACTCCGCCGGCGTCGCCGGGTCCGGCCACCCCCGGCAGTGCCGCCCGCCCTCTGCAGTGGGGAGGCGGCGCGTCCTTGGAGAGCAGCTCGGGCGTGAAACGCGGCTGCACATCCCAGCGCCTTTCCTTCCCGGCTGGATACCCCCTCAAAGCCCTTTTCCATCTGTTGCCGTGGCCCCCGGTGGGTTTCGTTGTTCCTTTGGGATTTGGTTCGATTTGTGTTGTGCTGGAGCAAAACTGCAGTCGTGAGATTCGTGATTGTGCTTTTAAAAGTCTGGTTTGCGGAAAAAAATCGGGAGCAAAAGGCTTCCGAAGGGCGCCTGTCTGGTGCCTGGTGACCGAGGGGCGCCACTAGGCTGGGCCACCCCTGCTCTCTGCCCATCTCCCCATTGTACCTCTCCGGACTCAGCTGAGGGAAGCACTGGTTGTGCCTGAGAGGGTCTCCAGAGCATTCAGGACTCTGCACTCAGGCTGGTGAAACCACAGAATTGATGGATGAGCCACCATCAGCTATGCTGGTCCTTGGCCTGGAATTTCTTTTTCTTCTCTTTTTCTTCTCTTTTTTTTTCCCTTTTTTTCCCTTTTTTTCCCTTTTCCCCCCCTTTTCCCCCTTCCTTTTCCCCCTTCCTTTTCCCCCTTCCTTTTCCCCCTTCCTTTCCCCCCTTCCTTTCCCCTTCTCACCTTTTTTTGGTGTTATATAAAAGAAAAACTAACTTAATGTATTATTTCTCATTAACAAGATTAGGGTCTCATTTCTTGGTGTTTTTTATTTTATCCAAGTGGTGGTGAGCTTACTGGAGCTGTTGGGATCCCACAGGCACTGTTCTTGCTCTGCGAGCTACTCTGTCACTGCTGAGAATGAAGTTGTAGCGTCATTGTCGGAGCTGGTTTATGCTGGAGAGTGGCAGCAGGCCAACCTTCCTGGACACACAAGATGTTTAGAATAATTAGTGATGGAATACCCTTTTAAAATAATTGTTTGGGTTTATCTAGCACTCAATTGTAGCAATATCTACCTCTAAAAATAGGCAGGCGTCTGTTGTAATGAGCCTCGTAGTATAAACAAGTCACGTCTTGAATAACTGTTGTTACTTTTGGAATGTCCGAGATAGATGCCTTTGGGGGTTTTGCCAAATCTTCTGTCTAACTTTTTTTTCCTTCTGCAGTGAACTGCGTTTCTTGGCCCTTACAGCATGTAGTTGTATGCACTGACCAGAGGCAAGGCTCAGTAACCCTCGCTGTTCAGGGCTGGCACAGAGCTTCCCATTGCTCCTCTGGCAGCCTAAGATTGAGCAGTCCTGGTTTTTCCATGAAATCCATGCTCATATGGAGATGGCTAGCAGTGGGCTCTGGCCGGTGACTGTGCATCATTGCTGCTCTGAGGCACTGGCCTCTGTGAATTCAGTGCAGAGTCTCGTCTGTCTGTGCTCTGAGTCCATGGTTTTCCATGAGACAGAGACTGAGCAGCTTGGGTGTGGTCCTGGCTGTGCTGCTCCTTCCTGGGATGCTTTCCCCAAGTTTCCCAGGGCGCAGCTGTGTGAGCATACCCACCGTTCTTGCTTTCAGGAGCTGAGCACGAGCATGGCACGAGGAATTTTCTCACATTTTGCTGTGTGGTTTATCAGAGTGTGACGGATGAGCGTTGGCCCAACCTCTCATGAGCACGTGCTTTTTGAAGTTTGTTTTCAGCAGTCATCATACTGGCTGAGGCTTCTCTGTGTTGCTGATGTTCAAGAGCACTGGCTCCTCAGCTCAAGAGAGAAAAAACAGCCATCTTTTTCAGCAAGGAGGAGTGTTTGCTCTGTGAGCACTTGTTTTCCGAGAAGATACCAGAGAGGATGTTGTGCTCAGTGTTTGAAACCGGAGTGTCTCATAGCTTCGATCACACTGTGCTCACAGACCCCAACCTACTTTGATATTGCCCCCAGTTATCCAGATTTATCTGCTCAGTTGGAAGATTAGTGCCCTTTTGTGAGCTGTACGTGTTTTGGGAATGGAAATGCAATTCCATAAGCCCTCAGTGGCAGGCCTCTGGCTTGCTATGAGCACAAAGATCTTCTGGAGTACTTTTATTATAAATAATGAGACTTTCCTCTCTTTTAAAAGCCACCCATGTTTTGGTTTAAGTGAGCAAAACCTAAATGGCTGCGCTTACTAGCTTAGACACAGTTTGGGACTGGGACGTGGTCATGCTCTGCTGTTTCCTAGCAAACTCATGCCTACACTTGGCAAATCCCAGACTGCTGCTTCTGGTTATTCCCAGGCGCCTGGGCAGAGATCCTGCATGGGAACAAGGGGTTCCTACTATACAGGGTGATGGCAGACCCTGCTGTGAGAGAGCTGTGGGGCAGACCATGAGTGAAAATGCCCTCTCATCAACTCAGCATCATTTTCGTGAGGTGACACCTGTGACTTGAGGAGGTTTTTGGGATGACAGTGGTGGTTGTGGGGAATGTTTCCTTGGCTGCAGGGACTGGGTTGAGCGTGTTGGTGCTTCTAGGTGCCAGCTTGGTTTCAGGTGAGGCTCAAATGGGTTGTCTCCAGGTACTTGCATTAAGTGTCTTGTTAGGCTGATGTCTCTTGTGTTTGAAATCGTGGGGGTGCAGGACCCTGAGACTCTTTGCTTGGATGCCTGAGAATGTGGTCTGATGAAGAGAGACCAGAGCTCTTGCTGTTTCTGCAACTTCTGAAACCAGTAGGTACTTGGCATGTTTGAAATTCAGGCCATCCAGCTGCTGCAGTGTGAATTTCAGCTTATTATTATTTAAATACTGAAGATTGAAACTGTGGGTTTGGGCTGTATTTATCAGTGGATGCTATTATTTATGTATCTTGGTTTTAAAGGAAATACCTTTATAGAAGAAATGCTGCCGGACCAAAAAAAAAAAAAAAATCTTGGTGAAATGATTATGTAAGCAAGTGAAATGACATTTTAAAGCAAGTTTCTTTCCTGTTTGGAGACAGTGTGGCTGGGTTTTTTTGCTCCTTCCTGCTGTTTAACATTTTAAAAATCCTTTTAGTGAATGTTTCTTGTATAGTAGGTATGAGAAATAGCTGTTTTTGCAATTTAAGTCCTTGAAGAGGTCATCAGCAGGCTCTGGGAGCTAGCAGGAGCCAGCTATGAGTATTTGGGGCTGTAGATGACCAAAGCAGCAGCACTTGTGTGCATTTAAGTAATAATTAAGGTAAAAAAATCCCAAAGAAACCCATATAACTGCTACTAATGTGGGAGCTGAGCTCAGAGAATGCTCAGGACAGTCGTCCTTTTAAGAATGTCTGGTTGCAAAGGGATTCGGGATCTTTTTCTGTTCTCTGCCTCCGGGTCAGCTGCGGTGTATGTCTGTCCCCACGCCAAGGGAATCCATCACCTCAACAAAAGCTGCCGGGGTTACCTTGAGCCTCTGTTCCCGGCGGGAGCGCAGGGCTGAGTCAGTGCTGGCTGCCCAGGGCCGTGACTCAGTGCTGTCCCCTCGAATGCACGGCCAGCCCGCTGCCAGCACAACCGGGGAGTAACCTCATTCCACAGCTGTCCTCTGTGAGTATCCCCTGGTTAGAGGGGTTTGGGAATGTCGGGCTGCTTTCCTTAATTGTGTGTGTTGGTGGAAGTTGCTTGTTACTGATCTTTTTTTTTCTGTGTTATACTGAGCATCTGTGGAAGTGCCAGGGAGCTC
Source organism: Rhipidura dahli (assembly GCA_013399225.1). Taxonomy (NCBI): domain Eukaryota; kingdom Metazoa; phylum Chordata; class Aves; order Passeriformes; family Rhipiduridae; genus Rhipidura; species Rhipidura dahli. The sequence goes on from VXAC01003097.1 coordinate 84,251, forward strand.
CAAGGCACGGGGCTTCTTCTGCTGTGTACAGTATTATGGTTTTGTCTTTGTGGGTTATGTTCTCTCTTTATATTTTATTTTAACTTACTTATTTTTAAATTATTTTTTAAATTTATGTGCTTGAAGAGGAAGGATGCTTTTGTTTCTCTTGTGGAGAAATGTCTTCCCTGATGCTCTGGGGTTAGGTCTCTGTGGTTGTGTCTCCTGAAGTGAGAAAAGCTGTCTGTGCTTTTAACTCAGGATTGTTTCATAAAAAAATGGCTTTATTGGGAACTCTGGCCATCTTCCTGTGCCTTTGAGCTCGATTTCCTGTTGCATGGCATCACACCATTAGTGCTCTTGAAAAAAATTGGTCAACACTTTGAAAAGTCCATCAGGCTTGACAAGAGGGTGGATATGTCACAGGTAAATACTAAGAAGTTGTGTGAGCACAGGAATCTGTGAGGAAGGAAGTCTCAGATGAGTGTTCTACTAAAAGAAAAGCTGTTACAGGAGTGCAAATATTACTGGACATCAGAAGATCTCTGTGGTAGTGAGACAAACAAGAAATCAAGTTTCGTAAGTAGTTCCACTAGAAGGTAGGTCCTTGTTTTCCTGAGTATCCCTTATTTTCCTTTGTGAAAGTGGAGAGGAGTGATCTAATGAGCACTCTTGCATCATCATAGGTGATAGCAGAAAAACAAAGGTTTGGGTACAGTCCCTGACCCTGCCCCTGGGGGCTGAAGCACGAGGGAGATGAACGAAGGTATTAAATTTCCCTGTAAAGGCTCTTGCAGTTGTTTGGGATAATGTCCTTTTATAGGTTTCGGAAAGCACCGGGGTCAGGATTTTTTGTGCAGAGTTCTTTTGGCAGAGATGCAAAAGGAAGGGCTGCTCAGCAGATTGCAGAGGAATTTTTGGGTTTAGTTTATTTTAAAGAGATTTTAACAGCAAAGAGTTCTTAAACTTAGGTAAGATGAAGAGTATCCTGAGTATCCTCATTTGGAGAAAATGTAAGGAATATACCATATTTTGAATTTAAAGTGGAAATCTTCAGTTGGGGATGAGTTTGGTGCTGCGTGGCAGAAGGTACTTCCTGATTACTTTGCTGCCTGGTGATTCTGTTATTATGATACTTTTAAGTTGCATATACAACTTTGTGATGGGTCCTGGGTAAAATGATATGTGAGTAGTATACCAATGTTAATTTATCTTTGTTCCAAACTCAGTTTACCAATGACTCCTCCTTTCTGCTATTAATTTTGTCATATCAACTCTGGAAAGAGATAAACTATTTAAAATTTGATTAAAAAGAGAACAAGTAAGTATGCAAAATACTAGTTTCTTTCATTTATAATATGTAATGTGAAAATGAAGTTTTTGCATAGGAATTGTGAGGCAGCTCCAGCTAGGAGGATTTTTTTTCCCATTTAGTCTGTGTAGGTTTTGAAATTTGTAGAGACAGTGAATACCTGCATTTGCCATTCTGGAGGACTTCTGCTGAAAGTGTTCTGTATGTCTAAAATGAGGTTGATTTTGATTTAGGTTGATTTACTCAGCTCTTCAACTTTATTAGCAAATGAGCCTTTAAATTTAAACTTTCACTGCCTTTTTCCTTGCTTACTTATGCTCATATATTTGTGTACGGTCTGCCTTTGACTTCTTTCTTTAGGTGGAGATTTTATAAAACCTTGTTTATAGAGGCCATTCTGTATCAAAATGAGCTTTAATTTTTAACTTCAAATACTGAGTACTTAATAAAACAATTCTAAAGCTCTTCAGATGACTCCCAGTAAGAGCATAGTAGGATCTTTAATTGAAAAGCATGATTAGCTCTACATTTTCATTAATAAAATTTGAAAATGAGGTGTGAAAATAAGTGTGGCCAACTCTAGAGAAAGACTCCAGTTTGGGATAATATAAACACCAAGGTCCAGACCATAGATCATGAAATTTATGCAGCAGAATTTACCAGAGACTTGGGAGAATACTGAAGGAAAATACCTCGGTAGGTTTGGTTTGAGGGAAGAGTACAGCCCTCTGGATAATGGAGCCTTAGTGTGGTCCACGGGATAGGAAGAAAAAAATGCATTCTGATCAAAACCAGACTAAGATAACACATTTTAATGCTGCTTTTGGCCTTAGAGTTGCCATGTTTTTCACAGCTAAAGGATCAGTGCTGGTATATTTAAATCTCTGAAAAATGAGAAGAATTAATGTTAGCCGATGGCTGAGCTGTGCTTTGTTTGGGAGAAACTTGTAATAAAGCTGGCTCTGTGAGGGAACCAGGATTATATCCCTTCTCCACTGTCTGGGTTTTACAGCTTGCTCTTGATATGCACAAGTAGCTCACACTGGGACATCAAAGGAGGAGGAGATAACTTCTCTTTTGTTGGATGCTTACTCACTTTTATAATCCTGATAGGCTTTGGTCAAGTTTACACCTGGAGAGCACTTTGGTAGCATGTGTGTTTTCCACTGTATGGAAATTACCAAGGGGTATTAAGTAGGGAGAGATCTCCTTTGTGATCTCCTTCTAGCTTCTGAATCTGGAAGACAAATAGCATTTTTCTCCCCTAAATTTTGGTAGTTTTGATAGCTAAAACTTGTCATCTGGTTGAACAGCCCCTTTTGGGTGCTGACTCTGTGCAGGTTTGCAGCCTCTTGGATCAGTTGCCTGTAGAACCTGCCCAAAGTCTGGGTGTTGTTCACAGGTGTGGAGCCACAGGCAACTGCACAGTCATATTCTCTGTTAAACCAGAGTCATCTTTTCCAGCTAGACTAGAGCATATTCCTATTTTTTTTACCCGTAAGCTTTTCAGAGTAGCTGTGTGGCACAGTGCTTGTATTTTCTCAGCTGTGGTGGCTTTGATGTCTTCTCTGGGGCTGCAGCCCCTCTCTTGTTTAGAAGCACTCTTGCAGCCAGCAAAGCCATCCTTCCAGTGCTGAGAGAAGACAGGCTTTCCTGGGATTTAATGTGTGTTATGCAGACCTTCTTGTAGTGATATTTTTACAGATGCTTTTTATCTCCTGCCCCTCACCAGTGCCAAGTTCTGCAATTTGATGTCATGTGATACTGTGTTTTGATAACAAAGAGGAGCTGGAAATTAATGCTTAACTCAAACCAGTGATACTGGCAGTTGTGGGTTGGGTGTGTAAGCCAGCATTTTAATTGGAGCTGGGAACATGCTTCTGAGTCTACAAAAACATGTAGATATGGTACATAGGGGTGTGGTTTAGTGGTGGACCTGGTTAGACTCAATGGCCTGAGAGGTCTTTTCCAGACATAATGATTCAGTGATTCTGTGACAGTCCTGCATGTCTCTACCTCTGCGCTTGAGCTGGCATGGTGGTGGGAGAGCATGCACGGGCTCCCTTTGGAGGAGGGTGACTGCAGAGATAGCTCATGGGCCATGTCCACTGCCTCTAAATTTGTGATTGGATTGTGCTTCTGTCGCTAATGAGTGTTCAGAGTTTGATTAATCAGAAGCTAAGTCAGGACCCTTGGTTGAGTTGGCAGCTTTCAAGAATGTGAGGCAGAAAAGCACAGCTGATGCAAGCGAGAGCAGGAAGGTCTGTCTGGGAATGTGTGCCTGTGCTTTTGGCCAAGTACAGGCAAAAGGGTGAAGTCTCCCAGAAAAAGCTTTTGTGAAAGTGGAGAAAATCCTGCCTTCACTCCATAAGCTACCATACATGCTTGAACTGGTGAGAGATCAAGCCCACTAGCTCCCCCGCCTCTATTTCACAAGGACTGTCAGGTCCTTCCATCAAATCTGCAAAATCTGTTTTTTATTGTGTCTTTGAAACTCTTGCAAAAATCTTTTACATCAAATAGAACTTTGCTGTTTTCCATGAGGATGATAATGACTTGAGAAAGCTTCCCAACTAATGGAAAAGGGTGCATTAGTCTGAAAACCTTTGGGTAGTTTGGTGCTTTTATATCAAAGTTGATTTCCCCAGACCTCAGTGCTGACAAATATGGATAATGAGGGATAGTAAGTACTACTGTAGCTCTTTCCTTTTTTTTTTCCCCTGGTGCAGCCTAGTTTATCTTCTCTTATCCCCTGAAAGCTATTCTTAGTAAGTAGTTGTTTTTCTTGAATTAAATGAGTGAATAATCACTATTTTGTTCACTGTCCTTACATATGCTTAAGTATAGTATTAACCTAATCTTCTTATATGCTTTTCCTTCTGCTGCTCCTGAGTTCCTAAAGGAATCAGGTTCACTATTAATGAGATCTATGAATGAACTTGCCTGGAAGTGAAATACTTCTTTTGGGCTTTGGCCTCCATTTGTTGCCAAGATGGTAATTTATTCATATTTTTGGAAAGCAGCATTGTTCTTTGTGCACATAACTTCTGTGCTGTCAAGAGAACTTTTTCTGTGTACAAATTCCTCAGATACAGTCTGTGAGATGGTTTTGTTTTGGGTTTTTTTCTTACTTGAAAGGGAAAACGACTGTTTGGTAGCAAACTTTTGGTTTTCCATTTTAGGAGAAAGAGGGAGGAAGAGAGGGAGGGAGCTCTCCGTGGTACCGAGCAGGGCTGGGGCCGCAGGGCTGTGAGTGCTTGCTGCTGGCGGGAGGGAGGGAAACTCGTCCTGCCCTCCTGTTCCTGGCACATCCCAGTTATATAAAACATGATATGAACTATATTTTAGAGATGTTTTAATATTAGTTTAGATAATAGATATATTCTGTATAAACAACTTCAATAAATATAGCTTAAATAAATATAGCTAGTGTTCCTTTAATTCCGTAGGTTTTTTTCAGCTTGTCCTTCTCTCGTTGTGTTTCAGATCACAATGACTAGCTGGCTTTTTTTTTTTTTTCATCCCAGATCATACCCAGCACTACTGGACAGTATTCCCAATGCCTCTGCTTATTTTCTATCTCCTTTGGCCTCCTCATGCGCTTTTTCTCAGGCAGAACCCAGACAGAGGCTCTTTGTGCAGGCTTTAGTCAGGTTTCAGTCAGCAGCTCAGCTGAAGGTGAGCCACGACCCTTTTGAGGCCAGTTTGCCCAGCCCAGGTATGAACACCCACAGCTTCTCTCAGCATCTGTGATTCCCGTGCTGGCTTTCAGCAGAAGCCTTTTTCAAGTTCAGAGTTCATAGAATATCCAGCTGGAAGGGACCCAGAAGGATTATTGAGTCCAGCTCCTGGCCCTGCACAGGACAACCCCGAGAAGAGCTGTGGCTTGTTCTCCTTTCAGTATGTTCTTTCCTCAGTCCTTTGTTCAATAGATTTGCTTTCTTTTAAAGTCTGCTTTCCAGATTTTAAGTGAGGTTCCCCGATAGCCGTGTGAACATTTTCTAAGTAGCTGCTCTTGATGGCTTTCAGTGAATATGGAAGGGACTAGAAGTACAACATTTGATTATTGTAATAAAAGCTCTGTGGAGGAATATTGCTATTGACTATTGCTGTCTTTCTGGAGTATCAACTGATCTGTACTTAGCTGAAGCAGGCTGCTTTTAACGCTAGAGAAAAAAAACCAGTGTTTTGAAGGTCATAGCTTTTTAGAGTGCAGTGGTAGAAAGTGGGGAAAGGAATTTTTCTCCTAGTAGCTTTCAGTGTAGCAAAGCTTCTCAGCATTACTTATGGCTTTGGCTTGGATATTGGTGCATCTCCCTGGGTCACAGACCTTCTTTGCTGTCTTCTGGTGTTTTCTTGCCTAGGTTTGGTGTGTTGCTGTAGTCCAAACTGAACATAAGTTGTAAAAATATAAAATAATAAAAAAATTGTATTAATGGGTATTTTTATATGCAGTGGTACTTAAAATGCATAAAACATCTCTTGCTCCAGCATTTGTCCTGGCAGCATTGTTAGTGAATACAACTTTAATGTGTGTGCAGTGGGGTGGTTTTGAATAAATGACTTTTGGATCTGTCTTAGGAGGCTGCTGATGTTCTTATTGGAAGATTTTGCCTCCCAGAGCAAAGTCTTGATTTCTTGAATAGTGCATGTTCACAGTGCATAGGTTATCCTTGAGAGAACAGCCAACTCCCTGTATTTCTGAATCAGTATCTTCTTCTTTATTTCACAGAAAATTCGTGCAGTATGTGCATATGTTAAAACTACATGCATATGTATAATACTTTTTATTCTGGACAAAGTACTGAAGACAAACTTCAGTCTAAAAACAACTGCAGTAAAAGGTCACTGAAGTAGGTTCATAATCCAAATTCCACTCAACATGGGGGCTTTTGGCATATGAACTGATACACTCTTTGCTTCTGTGGCTGAGATCTATTAAGTAGTCTTGATGACATTAAATGGCTCTCTCTGAGTGCTTTTGTTGTATGGAACCTGAAGGAAATGTTATGTCTTGAGTTATTTGCTCCCTGAGGCTGGTGTGCCAGGGGAATGGGGATTTTTCATCCTCTTGCCTGGAGCAGGTGCACCACAGTCTGTGCAGAGGCAGTGCTGGTCTCCTTGTTGATCTGCTGCTGTTTTTAAAATCTTGGGGACCTCTGGTGGGGGTCATCCTTGGACCTTATTCATGTGCTGCTGTTGGTGTTGGGAGCAGCAGAGGCACAGGAAGGATATGGGGGTGGTCCAGGTATGTGCATGCCACGTGAGATGGGGGGATGGCAGCAGGCATTTTGGGTGGCTGCACTTTTGTCTGCAGTGGAAATAGAACTGAGCAGGGAAGACACAACTCTCTGGTCTCCATCAAAATCACAGGCAAGTGCCTCATGTCCCAGAAGGCTGCTTTCCCTTGGATTTTTCATCCTTCCTCCACAGCTCATGGCTGGTTGGTGGTGGATGCTGCCTGCCTGTGGCTGAAATGGAAGGCTGGCAGCTCTGCCCTTTTCCTGAGGCTACCCAGATACGCTTTCTGGAAGGCTGGAGGAGAATAGATGTGCTTGGGGCTAATCCAGTGTACTTTCTCTGCCAACATTTGCAGCATGTATCAGTTCTACCTGAAAAGCATAGTCTTGTTTCTTGGCTTTGATTTTTTGTACAGTGCTCCCTCCCAGTACTGATAATTGTTGCCCTTTTCCCCTTTTCCCCTGTATTTGCACAGTCAGACTCTGATTTTTTCTTCCAGACTGAGTGGCTCTTTAGGGTACTTCTTTCATGTTCCCTGTGCTATGTGTCACCCTGTAGTCTTTCTCTTTGCCTTCTGCTTTGATGTGATGCTGATTTGCAGGTGGTACCAAAGTTGAGCAGGGTCCTATATGCACAGGAATTCTGTTGCCCAGAGAAGCTGTGGCTGCCCCATCACTGGAAGTGTCCAAGGCCAGGTTGGACAGGGCTTAGAGCATCCTGGGACAGCTGAAGGTGTCCCTGCTCATGGCAGGATTTGGAATGAGATGAACTCTAAGATCCCTTCCAACCCAAACCAGTCTGGGATTCTATGATCTGGAACTTTCATCACTTACTCATTAATTCTTCCTCTCTAAAGACTTTCAGATTTGTCTTGCTGGGAGATTCTTTGGGACTACTTTGTGTAAATAACTTAGTAGATAAAACACGTATAAGTATTTCAGCTCTCATTTGCGTTGTTTTCTTTGGCTATCAGGAACAACTTTAATACTCAACAAATGATGTTAGGTTATTTGAAAAGCTATTTATCAATTTTTATTTGAACTCAAAAAGGCTAATGAAAATTAATGTATGGGTTACCTCCCAAGATCTCAGCCCCTGGGGGCGAGAATACATTGAAAGTATCTGATGTAGTCTTGAGTCACTGTTTTGATACGTTCACAAGTTTTAGTCCAGTTGCCGTCTGATGTGGTTTTTGTTCAAGAGGTACCTTATTGCTTCCTACAACTCCCTCACAGTAGGTTGTAGCCAGCTAGGGATAGATCTCTTCTCTCAGACAGCAAGTGACAGGACCATTTCTTCACTGCAGGGGTGGCCAGGCACCGGCACAGGCTGCCCAGGGCAGGGGTGGAGTCACCATGCGTGGAAATGTTCAACAGGTGTGTAGATGTGACACCTGGGATCGTGATGCAGTGGTGAACATGGAGATCCTGTGTTAACAGCTGGACTCGGTCTTAGAGGTATTTTCCAACTTAGTGATTCTGTGATTCCATGTGCAAGTAACGCAGACCACAGATCCTGACACATGCCCAGTCATGCCAGCATCTTCCCTCTCTCCCACTCTCCTCCTGCCTTATCCAAATTCTTCTGGGTGTTTTCCTTGCTTGCCTTGTCAGACTCTGGGATGTATTACAGTTTCTTCAGTATGAAGGTGGTTAAGTCCCATTTCTGCACAATGTGGCTGAAAAATGTCTAATATTCTGTGATGGCAAACACTCTGCCCACACACCTGAGTGGTGATGGCACTCAGATTTTACAGCATAAGTGTGGTTAGTGGTGTGAGTTTGTTTCTGTGTGGGTTTTTTTTTGTTGTTGGTTTTTTTCTTTCTGTGCTAGAAAGTTTCTAGGGTTTTGTTTGGTTTTTTTTTCTTTTTTTTTTTTAGCATACACTAGCTTTTGATACTGAATAACACAAGGAACTGCTCTGGAAGGGACAGTTTGAGTCAGTCTTTTGTTAGAGAGATCCTTGACAGCCAGTTGCATGAGAGATCCTGAGGAAGGCTTCCAGGATCTCAAAAGACTGGGGGGAAGTCAAGGTGAATCAAAAGTTAGCTTGAAGTTCTTCAAATCTGCTTCTATTTTAGTAGGAGAAAAGCAGAAATGTGACTATAAAAGTGAAATGTAACACTTGCATATTCTTAGAAGTCCAGCAGATTGTTCTTCCTAAAACACTGCAGAGATGAGACACAGATGTCAAAATCCTGGAAGTCTCCACTATGGAAATGCAGACTGTCAGTGAGACTTGAGTCACAAATATGGGATGCTTCTGGTTTAGCTTGCTGCTGCCATGCTGCCTCTCTGGGACAGCCTCAGAGTGCGCCTCTGTGGGGAAGAAAACTCACTTTAAGATGCAGGCACTGTTTTTTTGGCTCCCTGCTGCACTGGGACACTTGGTGTCTTTTCCTTGGCTAATGTGGTGGGGTGAGAGCCACCACGTGCCCAGAGTCCTTGCTGTGGTGTAGTCCTATCTCTTCATCGTTCCTCTGTGGTCTCCAGCTCTGCCCAGAGCACAAAATTAATATCATAAATAGAGAAGCAGCAAGAAGACAACTGGAAACATGTTTTTCAGCTAACCCAATCTGTTGCAGTGATTCAAGTTTCTTTCACAGTCTTTTAAGTGTCCCTGGAGTCCTGTAAGGTGCAAGTTAAAGGATTTAAGAGCTCTAAAACTCTTCCACATTACAGGCATAACATATATTTTAAAAATAATATTAAGCCTGGTAAAAAGGCTGTTAGTCGGTGCCCTGGCTTTGGGTGCATATGTGCAGTCCATGATTTTTGTTCCCCTGGTGTAGTTTGTGCTTTCTGGCATTTTGTGCGCAGCAGATGCAGTTTGGGCTGAATCTCCTGGGGGGAAGCTATTGCTGAGCTGCGGGCTGATGGAGAATGCTTGGCTTTAGGATTCATGTCAAAGGATAAGCCTGAAATTACAAATTACCCCTCTGCCTTCATGAGACTCCACCTGGGGTACTGTGATCAGGTTTGGGGTCCTTGGCACAAGAAAGACATGCGCCTGTTAGAGTGGGTCCAGAGGTGTCCTTGAAGATGCTCCAAGGGCTGGAGCCCCTCTGGCTCCGGAGACAGGCTGGGAGAGCTGGGCTGTTCACCTGGAGAAGGTCTCTGGGGTGACCTCAGAGGCCCTTCCAGTGCCTAAAGGGGCTCCAAGAAAGCTGGAGAGGGACTTCAGGCAAGGGCCTGGTGTGAGGAAGGGGGAATAGCTTCCTACTGACAGAGGGCAGCACTATATTGGGATGTTGGGAAGAAACTCTTCCCTCTGAGGGTGGTGAGGCCCTGGCACAGCGTGCCCAGAGAAGCTGTGGCTGCCCCATCCCTGGAAGTGTCCAAGGCCAAGTTGGACAGAGCTTGGAGCAACCAGATCTAAAGGAAGGTGTCCCTGCCCTGGAAGATGTCCCCTTCAGGACAGGGGTTGGAACAAGATGGTCTTTAAGGTCCCTTCCAACCCAAATCATTCTGAGACTGTGAAATGCGCACAGACAGTGACTCTGTTAAGCCTTGTTTCCAGCGTGTACATCTTACCTCAGTGAATTCTTTTTACTGAAGTTGCAGCTCCCTCTTCTACTGTTTTATTTTCATCTCAGGGCAATAAACTACAATCAAGTTGCCTCTCGTCAACAAAATTGAAGAAATTTGTTGTCTGGGCTGCATAAGATGTTTTTTCCTGCAGTGATTTGTGTGTGGGTATGTCTTTGCCTCTTGGATCTTGTCAACGGGGGGGGGGGGGGGGGGGGGGTTTTAAACT
>VXAC01003097.1:96224-243510 GCA_013399225.1 Rhipidura dahli
TTTTTTTTTTTTTTTTTAATCCATGGATTCCTGTTGCTTAATAGCTGCTGAATTTTCATAGCTTTTGAAGTGTCAGTGAACTTTGTTGCAGTGTCTTGTGTATAAAAAGTACCTGTTTGTAAGTTCAAAAAGAATTTGTTTTATATCAAGGGAAGGAGAAGCATTTGACAGCTTGTATCATGTATAAACTGTACTTCTTTTTCCAATTGTAACATATATATCCTTTTTTTCCTTAACTTTTTTTTTTCACTGTGGTGCTCAGTTGCTAGTCTTTCTCAATTTCCTTTAGAATTTTAAATGAGCAGTTCAAAAGGGCTGTAGGGAATGTGGTTGGGTTTGGGCTGTTATATCTTTAATTCATACTGATAAACTGAAGTAAGTACATCATAGATGTCAAATTGTGTCTTTATATTTAGGTGGGAAATGTTTTCAGAGAAAAACTCAGTTCTGTAGTTGTGTTATTGAACTGCTTTTTGTGGCAGAGACTCATGACTTGGTGTATGAAAAAACACGTCATGTCACAGAATCACAGAATATCCTGACTTGGAAGGCACCCACAAGGATCACTGAGTCCAACTCCTGGCCCTGCATGGCACACCCCGAGAATCCCACCATATGCCTTAGAGCACTATCCAAACACTTCTTAAACTCATGTCTTTTACTGGAGGCTCACAGTATTGTTTTCTGGAATCAGGAACAAAGTCTTGCTTTAAGGCATCTCTTTCTTATATTCCCTGAGTGACTTTTACACAGGCAGATAGGGATAGGACAAGGGGGGGGAATGGTTTTAGATTGAGAGAGGAGAGATTCGGATTAGGGGTTAGGAAGACATTCTTCCCTGTGAGGATGGTGAGGCCCTGGCACAGGGTGCCCAGAGCAGCTGTGGCTGCCCCATCCTTGGAAGTGTCCAGTGCCAGGGTGGACGGGGCTTGAAGTGTCTTGGACTAGTGGAAGGTGTCCCTGCCCATGGCAGGAGGTTGGATTGAGGTGAGCCGTAAGGTCCCTTCCAACCCAATCTGTTCAACACTGGATTTAACATACCTGTGTTTTTTGTCATGCACCAGCAGTTCAGATGCCTCAGCAGATTACTTTTCACCATGTGAGAAGTAAAATAAATGGGGAAGTAGATCTGTAAAGACTGGAAGTGGTGAGTTTTTATGCTGACCATAGGACTGGTGCTGAGTGCCTCCAGGTTGTTGCCTTGGTGTATGGAGGGTTTTTGCAGGTTTATGTCTTGAGGTGGTACCTCAGATGTCTGCTTTGATTCTCATTGCCTTGAAACATTTTCAGCTGGTCTTTAAATAGTTAGTATTTGAAGGTATTCTTAAATGAAAAATTAAAGTTAACTAATAAAGTTCAAATTAAAAATGTAAATTAATTCAAATGTAAGTGACATGTAAGGGACAAAGAACTGGTTGATTGAATTTTCTGGAAGCTAACAATATGGAGATGCTATGACAAAGTGCTGAGCTCCTAGAGGTGCCCCTTCTGGCAGGCTCTCCCAGCAGAAGGTGTTGGGGAAGCATATCGTGACTTGAACAAGGCCCAAAATACTCATTTGCCACTGGGCAGAGCCAGGTAGGACATGCTGAAGATCAGAGGTTTGTTCCTGGCTCTTATAAAGCAGTGTTATTTTCCTTTCTTTGCTATTTAGAGTTTTTACTGATTTAAGGTGTTACAAGTCTCAGTTTTTACTCCACCTGTCTTTACTGCTCACAGTATAACAAAAAGAATTACTAAATTAAGCTTTTTTTCCTAGTTCTTCACCCTGGATGTTTTTTTCTCTATAAAACTCACTGAAGCTGTCAATATGTAAGGATTTTTGGTACTCAGTGGTAAACTTAAAGTCTAAATTTTCATGGATTGTTTTTAGTTTGTTAGGGAATTATCGACTGCAGTAATGTTGTGTATAAGGAAGATAATGTGAAATATAAAATAACTCAAGGATATACTGAGATAAAAACTTAGTTAAAAAATATTAGCAGTGTGTTTTCTCAGGATTAATTATAACTTTAAGCAATGCTCACATAGGAAGAGAATTATCAAAAGTTTCTTTTTAAAACACATTTTTGGTGGTTGTTGCCACAAATATGGGATTTTCACATTGCACCTAATTTATAGCTCATATTCCAAGAGTTTGGAAGTTTTTATTGTGAATATGGGAACACTAGGTTGGGACTTTGAGTATTCTGGGCATTTTTCCTGCTTTATGCTGAGGCCAATGTAGTATTTGCACTAATCTTCTTATTTTTATTGGAAAATGCCTCCATGAAGTGTTGGTAAACTGAAATGTCTTACAAAAAAAAAAAAAAAACTGGGATTGAATTGATGCAATGTGCTAGTATATGGACTTTAAATATTTTGTCAGATCCCTTTTTGACCAAACCAGTTTAAGACCTGAGATGTGCATCCATCACTTTGTGATGTGTATCTGTGCCCTGTGTAACTTGAATTCAGTGCAGGTTTCTGCAGGGTGCCAGCACCCTCTCGTGGGCTGCGTGATTGTGATTTTGGAATCATTTTAGAATAGTCTTACCGTTACACTGGTAAGGCCCCATCAGTATTTTTTTAGAACTAGGAGGTTATCTGTTCTTGATCCAACAGCTGTGCCTTTTCATGGAAATAAATTTTCTCACAGCATACCTGTTATCCTGTACCCTCCTTAGAATAAGAATCATGAAATGGTTTGGTTGGAAGAGATCTTAAAAATGGGGATGTGTGTGTTTTACCCTACATCTACCAGTTGTTTCCCACACCACTGCTGGTAGTTGAGGGATTTTCCTGTTTTGCAGGAGAATACTGACTGATGTCAGTGGGATCAAGAAACTGGAAAGGGGTTTGGAAAGGGGTTTGGTGTGTGAGGGGCCATTTATGTGGATTAAAATCATACCCTAAAAACAAAAGCTGAAGATCTAAATTTTAAAAAATCTTAACACCATGAGAGTTCTGGATTTGCTTTCAGGATAAATTGGCTGTGATAACACAAGTTTGTTTTGCTTTTAAACCATTATTTAGCACATTTTTTTTCTGACCCTCTCTCCTAGAAGGTGCAGAGATTGCAGACCGGGTTCTACTACATAACTGCTTGTACCTCAGTGATGTTTCTTCTGACCCCCAGTATTGGGTGCCTTGAGTCTTGAGTATTTTTGGTTTTTTTTTAACCAACCAGAGTGTCCAGAATGGTCTGTCCCCCTCTCTGTGCTAGGGTTACAAAGCACTTGGCTCTGGGACTCTGTGTGTGTAGTATGGACTGTTTATTTTTAGAGAATCAGAAATTTGTCCCTGTTAAGGTCAGGAGTTGCCATTTGTAATGCTCTTAAATTTTTAGAGAGCCAAACAATTAACTGGATTTCCTCTTCTTGCAGGTTGCAGGATCAACATGTATCTCCAGTAGTTAAAAAGGTAAGCACACTATATTTGCAAACACAGAACAGGATTCTCTGTTTTCTTATTGATGCATTTGGCTCATAAGCTGGAGGAGAACAGACTTCATCTTAATGTATTTGAACGCTTATTTACTTTATTGTTTCACCTATAACTTTCATTTGTGTTTGTACTCTAAATCCCTTCATAGTTATTGGATCAGCACTGTTTGAAAATAGAGGATATTGGTTAGAAATACCAAAGGTAATCAAGTTGATACTACAAAACTTAGTTACCCTTCTGGGTGCAGATTTAACATTTATGTATATACAAATTAATGTGTATCCAATACATATTAATAAAGTAAATAGGCAGAGCTGGCATGTAGGACTTGAGATTTTACAGAGTGTTTGAGCAAAGCTTAATAACTGATTTTGATGGGAAAGGAAGAAATAAGTCCAATCTGTAAGTCTGTCTCCTAATCCCAGCCATCAGCCTACCTGCACGACTGTTTTTTTTATCTTTTTATGAAATAGCTTCAAGATATCTGATTCTCTTTTAGCCTCCTTTAAAACTATTTTTGATTTTTCCTCCAATTAGCTATTATTTTCCTTAACTGATACAACTATCCAGTGCTATCGTTTAAATGATGTTGAAAATACTGTTATTGCTTACTGGGAGGTCTAGGCTGCTCAGTTTTTCTCTCTGAATAGTTACACTTTTGCCTTGGAAGCACATCATAAATACATTTCTGTTAGTCACAGGTATTTCAGGAGTCCTTCAGAAATAAAATATGTTAAAAATGAGATGTTCAGTCCTAACGGTAAGCTGGTAAGGAGGTTACAGACAAAGGAATAACTCTGCAAACATCTTCAGTTATTTCTAATTTGGAGCAGAGCTCTAGACTTCCTTGGTCGAAGGAATAGATGCAACCTCAATTATTTACGTAACAGCAGAGGGCGCTGTTGGAGTGGATTGAATAAACTCCAAGCTGAGCAATAAACTCCAGTATCAGATCTCTTGGGGCTCCTCTTGTGCAGCCAGCAGCTCTGGATCTGGAATTTGCTGTGCAGAGCAACTTCTCAGGCTGTAGTTTAGCCCCTACTAATTCTAGCAGTTGCTGCTAATTTATATTCACTTTTGCTGAAGTACACAAAACTAAAAGGAAAACTGCTTTTGGCCTGTAATATTGTCCTTGTGCTTGAAAAATACACAACTTGCCAAATCCTTAAGTAAATGAGATTTGCAAGGATGGTTTTGGTGTGTAGAGATTTTAATGTGATATGCATTTAAAAATTTATCATATGATATGTCATGTATATACATATACTTTATACATATGTGAAATAGGGGCTGCAGCATGGCCTTGAGCCTCCTGCTGCCAGGGGTCCTAATGGGAAGGGACTAGAGATGCCATAGCTGCAGTGTTTCCAAACTGGGCTCACAAATCCTTCATCACAAAACTCCATCTATCCCAAGCCATAAATCCATGGAAAAATAGACTGGCTTTGTTCCACTGGACTAGGTGACAGAGGGGAGAACTGAGGAGATGCTGAAATTTTCCATCAGTCTGGCTGTGTTGCTTCTGGTCTCGCCTGCGTTAGTTTACCTCTGGGATTTGGGTGGAATATGCTTGAGTTGTTTAGTGTCTCTGCTTTCCTGGTTCAGTGATGCAGGTGAAATGGGAGTATTGGAGATGGGTAGGTCCCAAATTCCACCTGGGAACTGCTTTTTCTTAAAAGAGAAGGCAGCTCGTTTTCTCCTTGATGCCTCACTGGGCGTCAGATCTGTCAAATACAAGATGTTATGGGATTTACTGCTTCCAGCACACACATTAACACAGAATACTATAGTTTTGTTCTATGTGCAGCATTTACTTCCTTGCACTTTGTTTTCAGCCTACTTTTGTCTAATAATGCAGACATGATAATACATTTGATGATATTGAGTATTTAACTTCATACATATTACAGATTGCTTATTGCAGGGTTGTTCAGCCTGGAGAAGACAAGGCTCTGGGAGACCTCATTGTGACCTTCCAGTACCTAAAGGGGGCTTATAAAAAAGAGGGAGAGTGACTTTTTATGTGGGCAGATAGTGATAAAAGAAGGAATAGTTTTAAACTATATGAATGGGGATTTAGATTAGAAGTTAAAAGGAAATTGTTCTCTGGGAGGGTGGCGAGGCCCTGAGAAGCTGTGGCTGCCCCGCTGGCGGAATCGTTCAAGAGTAGGTTGAATGGCTTGGAGCAACCTGGTGTAGTAGAAGGTGTCCTTGCCCATGGCAGGGGCTGGAAAGAGATGAGCTTTAAAGGTCTCTTCCAACTCAAACCACTGGTCTATGATTCGATTCTATGATGTTTTTTATTTCCTAAAATTGTTAATGTCACAGCTGCAGTGGGTCACCAGGTTTCTCTCCCAAGTGCACTGTGTATGTGCTTTAGACAATAGTCAGAATTTAGAGACTTTTTTCTCTCTTCAGAGCTGTCATCCTTCAAGGCCTTGTCTCAGCCCTCCTTTGTGAATGTCATACCCCAGAGTCACTGCCTTGGGGAGCAGAGGTTGGTAGAGTTAAGAGCTGCTTTGGGGAGGAGAGCTACAAAGGTGACCTGGAGAAGTCTCTTTTCCATCTTTAAACCAAATTCTGTGAACCAAATCTCTGACAGGTTAGGGCAGATAATGTAATTATTAAAAGCAGAATCACTTTCGACTTCAGATAGCTAATGCAGCAACTCTTCCCCCAGAAGGAAGGCAAAATACACATTGTTATGTATCTCTTTCTTGGCTGTGCTGAGAACAATGTGGTAAAATTTGAGCAGCTGAAGGAATTATGGTAAAGAGCTCAGTAGTTGGAGACTGCTCTTTGCATTTTACAAAGTGTGCCATTTTCTCAAAGGTGTAAAATGAATTCTCATCCCCCTAAGGGGTGTTTTTCCCCTTTCTCTCTGTGTTCTTGTTGCTGTTCCTTCAAAGTTGTGTAGATGTAGGTACCTCACCCTCCATGTCCTTGGTCTGTCACACACAGCTTATTGTATATTGAAATGTGAAACTTGGCCTGAAACTGTTAACTGGCCTGCAGAACAGCACACTAAATTAGGCACAGCACTAGTCTGGGGGGGTGCTCTTAGATGAGACTCATTTCCTCCTGAATTTCTTGGTGGTGAACATGTGTCTGTGGCATGACTGTGACATTGATGACTTGTTCCTCTGTGGTGAGTTCTTCTTTATAAATTGTGTCAACTGAGCTCAGAGGTTCCTGTTGCTCTTTCTTCATCCTTAGAGAAGTAGTGTCTATTAACATGGATGCTGAAGTAGAACTTCAGCTCCTCTGAAGTGTGGAAGTTTAAAGCTTTTAGTGCTTAGGCTTCAGACAAAAATAATTAGTGTCACTCAGTCTCTGCTTTCCATCACAGTCTGGAGATATAAAATCTGTTACCTGGGATCTGGGGAACGAATGCCAGCAGGTAGAGCTCTTTGTTAGTACATCATCCCAGTTCCAGTGGTGAGCCTTGAGCATGT
This sequence comes from Rhipidura dahli, assembly GCA_013399225.1. Taxonomy (NCBI): domain Eukaryota; kingdom Metazoa; phylum Chordata; class Aves; order Passeriformes; family Rhipiduridae; genus Rhipidura; species Rhipidura dahli. Next base: position 103,106 of record VXAC01003097.1, read on the forward strand.
TGAGCTTGGTAAGTGAAGTACCGCTAATTTAAGATCCCAGTGGCAATGTTTTTCAAAAAATGGCAGCTTGGATAGTTGTCAAAATATGATGGTGCATGTAAGTCATCTACCAGAGTTCATCTAGATTGAAAAGTCTGCTGTGTTTGTGATGTACTGAGAAATAGAGGTGTTAGAGCAGCTGGAGGTGACTGGTCAGAGAAATCTCATCACTGTAGTAACACACTGAAGAAACCTGTGGAGCTTGCCCCTGCAGGCGTTCCCGGCTGGAATGTGCTTTTTTGTCCTGTGAGGTTTAATCTGAGGACAGGATTAAAGAATAGCTGCAACCCTCAGCCTGTGCTGATGATCTGTAGGATCTACAGGATCAACATATGTATGTTGGTCACTCAAATGGGGAAACGGGATGATATCACATTATCCCATAATGTCACATGTTACTGTTTAGTTTATGAAAAGGCTGGAAAATACCACAGGTAATCTTGACAATAGGAGGCCTCTGGGTCAGGCCTGGCGTAGAAGCCCTTATATGGAAAATCTGTGACTAAAGTATATTTGAGATTAGCATATTTATGTATTCCTACTATTTCCAAATACAGGCTGTGTCTTTTGAGGCAGTGTGTGAAATGTGAACATGAGAAACAGTTGTAAAGGATGCTGTTTCAGGCACTAGGCTGTATAAGTATTTCCTTGCTTATGTCTCTTCTTGTTTCTGAGCTCCAGGACTGAAGAGTTGCCCTCCTTTATTAATAACAAAATAAAATTAATTGAGCCTTTCCACACCTAGCAGTGAAGATGTTTTTGATTTAGTCCTTCGTAGAGAACTGTCCTTCCTTGCCCCTTCTGCGTGACAAAGGGTTAATTGTCACATGTGCCTCTGGCAGTGGGTAGGGGTGAGCTGCATCCTTCACTCATCTTTGTTCACTGGGCTGTGCATTGGTGCGCTCCAGGGTTCCAGGGGCTGGGTATAGAAAGCACAGGGATAGCCCTCCTTCTGGGAATATGTTGCTGCTGCTTTGGGAGGGGGCGAGGGGGTGACACAAGGCGGTACAGGGGTGCATGGTATCACGTCAAACCATGGCTCTGGGCATGGGGACCCTCTGCAGCACGGCCCGGCTGCGCTGGAAACGCAGGAGGACAAAGCGATCTGAGAGGAAAGGTAGGGCTTGAATTGCTGTATTTAATTGCTGAAACAAAGGAGTCGGTGGAGGGGTGGTGGCGGCATTGTAAATGTAGTTTTCAGGTAAGGTTTGAACCTCTTCGCTAAGTGCAACTGCAGTGTTTGCACTTTGGATTCATAAGGAATCCAGTTTGTTGGAAATATTTTGAGCAAGATCCATTTTCCAATATTTTGTTTCAATTGGCTTTCAAAGTTTGGAAGGTAAAGACTTTTTAACAAATATGAAACTTCTCTAAAAATGCAGCTTTCTGACTTACACTGTTTTCTAGTAGTTTTCTGTCATCTGTCAGGTTAATGGGATTTTTTGCATGTATGCATTTGCTGTTGTTAGCTGCTAAATTTCCCTTTCAAGACATATTTAGGTTTTCTCTCAGTATGGTCTTTCACAATTCTTTTTTGCATGCAGTTGATATCTGGGATATTCAAACAGAAGAAATGCAGGTTATCTCTAAGCCCTCCTGTGGTGTGCACTTGCTATAGCTAACATTTACTTAAAAATCTCTCAAGTAGTTTGCTGTGAAAATAAAGGCAAATTCTGTTGTATTGACTGCTGCATTTTTAAGTACTTCTGATGTTCTTCTTATCTTTGGAAATACTCTACAGGAATTCAAGAGTTTAAAACTAGGAGAGGATTAAAAGTATACTTTCTCCTGGCACCACTTAAATTAGCAAACATTTAGATATTGTTTTCCTGTTTGATATGGCTGGCTTTTAATGCATCTAGGAAAAGAAAGGTTTTTGTAGTCAGAACATTTCAGGGTGTGCTGCTATGCAGAATAGCTTGGCTTTGGTGAGTCACTTTAGGTAAGAGCTGGGTGGAGGTTTGGTGCTATGTTATGAACAAAAATCTCCCTCTGCTACACCAGCATAGTGCAGTCAAACCCTCAATTTATTTTATCAGTATACCTGAGAGAAAACAGTCCCTGCAGCCATGGAGCCAGCTTCTGCCCCCCCATTCCACACAGAATGTGCTGTAAATACACTGACACAAATCACTGTATTTATGGCAGTTATTCCTTATTGCTGTTTTTGAAAGTTTTGTTAATTTCTGAACAGCAATTAAGGTTTTTCCTTTACTCTTACTTTTTTTCCCAAATAAAAGTTTTTTCCAGTGTTGAGAATGTTACTGTAGTTGTGTCCCTTATCCCAGAGCAGTATTTTCGGAATAAAACTTGAGAGTTTATCATACCTTGGTGTCCAAGGCAGATGCACAGCTTCAGTGAAGTCCTTTAGGAAGGTGGCCTTGCTCAGATGCCAGATGACCATTGATTGCCCAGCCTCTTGTGGAGGCTTTGTGTCTGTAGGACCTAAGAGGTTCCTGGGTGTCAGTTGCTGAATGGGTTATTTACAGGCAGTGAATGTGTTTATTAATGCAGTTTCGCTGCTCAAATAAAAATTTGGAAGGTCAATGAAGTCAGAAATGCTGTTCCTTCTTCTAAGTGAAATGACAACTGAATTAGTAACGATTTCAGAATCATGCCTTGGCAACAGAGGAAGCTTTTTTTGTAGTGAGCAGCCCAGGCTCAGAGTCCATTTTGTGAAAAAATCTCCCCTCTTTCTGAAAGCATACATAGGTCCTATTTTTATGGAAGGACTTTGAGAAACCTCTTTTCTTATTATCAAATAATTTACATTTGAAAGCCAGGTGGAAAAAAAAAAAATCCATGGATTACAGTGGGAGGAAGTTTGGAAGGTAAATGTGTATGCAGAGTACTGAGTTCATTCTCTCTGCCCAGCTCAGTACTGTCTCCTACACATTATTCATAGAATCATACCATATTGTGGGGTTAGAATGGACCTTAAAGATCATCCAGTCCCAATTGTGGGCAGGGACACCTCCCACTAGACTAGGTTGCTCAAGGCCTTATCCAGCCTGGCTTTGATTAGTGCTGGGGTTGGAGCACCCACAACATTTCATACTGTTTAAATACCTAATAAATTCTCTTCCAAGTATTTTTGACTTGAAGTGGGTGGTTGTTAGCAATTAGTTGTAATGGAAATAGTTATATGAAACATACAGTCTTGTAGTGATGTGCTTAAAGTAAGGGAGGCTTAGCAGGCTTCCTTGGGAATTGGTGGAATCATCATCCCTGGAATTGCTCAGGAAACAAACATACATGGCGTTTCATGCTTTGGTTCAGTGGGCATGCTCTTATTCAGTCAAAGGTTGGACTTGGACTTGAAGGTTTGAAGTCAGTGGTTCTATTACTCTTATGTTCTTTACCAGAGTGATCTGCTGGTGCAGTTGTGGGAACTGGAGAGAGGAGCTGAGTGCTGCTAACTGTACTCATGTATTTTTTATAAAGAAAGGATTAGGAAAAAAGGTGATCATTCTTTATATGCCAAGAATAGTCTAACTCTTAAACACATATGGTTAAAGCTTAAAACAGAGAGCTTAGCGTCATTTGGCTGCATTAATCCTGTAGGATTGCATCTCTTAGGTGCCTTAGGGCTTTTCTGTTAACTGTTGTTCTTGGCTGTTTATCTTCCTTGATGCTTTCAGAATCTGTTTTAGCACAGTTACTGAAATTATTTTAAAAAACCCCAAAACGATAGAGATATTTGTGCAAGTGGAGTTTCTGTTTGCCTCTGCTTTTAGCAGAGAGGAGCTTGCCTTTTCTCTCCTTCAGGCTGTGGGGTGAGTTGCTGAGCACAGGCTGATCACCCAGCTCCTTAGGAAGGTTTATCCATGGTGCAGAAGTGTGGGGCAGCTCTACAGCCTTTTTAATTTCTAGCTTCTAGGGAGCTCACCAATCACCTTGGTAGGAGTTAAACCAGGAATTGTTCAAGTCTTTTGTCCTTGAGTACGAAGTGGTGCTGCAGGAGTAACTGGAGCAGGTGTGATGTGCTAATTAAAGTGATAATTATTTACAAGTTCTTTTGATTACAGTCAACTAATTTCCTCTTGTTACAGTGGAGTGCGCTGATGTTGTGTAATGCACACTGTCTCAGGGGTGGGGCACAAGGGGTTATACTGGATGGGATGACATCAGGTGTGTGTTCAGTCACTAGTGGGGTTCCACAGGGCTCCGTTCTTGTCCCTGTGCTCTTGAACATCTTCATAAACAGCCTGGAGACAGAAGTCAAAAGAATACTAAATAGTTTGCTGCCAATACTAAATTGGAAGGAGCTCGACTTCCTCAAGGGCAGAGGGGCCCTGTAGAGGGCCTTTCCAAATTTGAGGGCTGGGCAGTCACCAACCATAAGAAGTTTAACAAGCGCAAGTGCTGGATTCTGTGCCTGGGGTGGAGCAACCCTGGCTGTGTGTATAGACCAGGAAATGAGAGGCTGGAGAGCAGTGCTGTGGAAAGGGACTTGTGATGGCAAGTTGAGTAGGAGTCAGCAGTGCCCTGGCAGCCAGGAGGGACATCAGGTGCAGCATCCCCAGCTGGGCAAGGGAGGAGATTGTCCTGCTTTGCTCTGAGCTGGCATGGCCTCACCTTGAGTCCTAGGGACAGGTTTGAGCACTACAATATAAAAAAGACATGAAGCCATTAGAGATTGTCCAAAGGAGGCTGCGAAGAAAGCGGAGAGTCTGGAGGGGAAGCCATAGGAGGAGCAGCTGAGGGCACTTGGCTTGCTCAGCCTGGAGGAGAGAGGGTCTCTCCCTGCAGGGAGACCTCATTGTGATCTTCATCATCCCTCTCTGGCCTTCGACAGATTGGGGCATTTTTCAGTCACTGACAATCATCTCAGTCCTAGGAGGGATCTTTGGTCACAGCTCAGTGCCAAACCAGGACCCAGGCTGCTGCTTTTAAAGGACATTTAATACTTTACCTTACAAGTTGGTACCTTAAAACCTAAATATCCCCCTCCCTATTTTCCAGACAGACGCAGTCTCCACCAGCCAAGAAACCAGCAAAGATATTTCACAATGGATGTCGACGATGAAGAAAACATGAGTAAGATGTGTTTATTTACATAGTAATAAACTCTTAATAGTTTCTAAAGGTGATTTTTTTACTCCCAAGCACAGGGACGACTGCAAAGAAACTTTGGATGCAGAAAAGAAAATACTTTAAAATGCGGTGAAGAAGAGTGAATTGGAGCTTTTGCATTAACTGTGTTTTAAATATGCTAATATAGTTATACCTTCTGTGTTATACTTTATACCTTTTATTTTTCTTACAGCAGCTGACTAATTAAATAAAATATTTCCCTGTTTTGAACCAGCAGTGAAGAAGGGAGGGGATAGTATCAGTAGTGCCTATGCCAAGGGTTAAGTACCCTTAAGGGTAAGGAGTGAGGGGTGAGATGAAGGGGATGGTGGTTAAGAGTATAACATGGAGGAGGGAAAGCAGAAATGGAGAAAGGAAGAGGCAAAGGAGGAGCTGGAGAAGCTCTGTGCAGGTCTCATATAGGCTGCTTATTCTCTTTGGATGCTGATTGTCGCAACCCTGAGCTACTGAATTATTAAAGTGATTTTAAAGCACAAAAATAGTCAAATAAAGTAATCATCTTGATGCATACTTGACAAGTATGTGAGACTGCTAACTCTGGGGTATAATTAAGATCTGATAACTTGTGAGAAAAATATTCTCATTAAACCATTCTAAAATATTTTTACTGTTGTATGCCTTTCAGGTATCTATTTCTTTTTGTGACTCAGAGAATAGTTCTGTTGCTGCTGTGCTGTGCCTGACTGTAAATAATTGTACATTATCTAATAACAAATGTGCTTCTTTTCCCCCCAAGTGGCTAAAGAGTGCATCTGGCAAAGGTGACAAAGCCCAGCAATTGCTTTGGAGCAGAAGAGTTGTCTCCTCCTTCAGTCTGGAGGAGTTACAGAACAATTTTTGAGGGAGATGAGGAAGTTAGATCATTGTGTTAAAATAAACCAAACAAGCCCAAAACAAACATCCTCCCCCTCACCCTACTAAAAAAACCAAAACCAAAGCAAAAATTATTATGTGAAATAGAATGAATCTTTTTTCCTTAGTGAAACAGTGAACTCAACTGGAATATGCTTGGTATAATTTTCTTTTCCTTGATATATCAGAAATGGATATTTTAGCTGTTTCTAAAAGTGGCCTCCCTAAGGAGGCCTTCAAAAAGTAGTGTAATTGGATAATTCCCAAAAGATTTTTTTTGATAAAACATCCCTTTTCTCAATAGTGGTATAGCTGAGCATGAACAGAAGGTGCCTTCCTGAGCTGGAGAAATATAATCTCTTTATTGGGGCATTCTTTAATTCCGTGTCATTAAGCAAAACACAACATTTTTGTCTGCTTCTGGGTTTTTTTGTGCGTTAGTGCATCATTATGGGAAACCATTCAAGGACTTTGTTATTTTGTCAGGAGCCTGGCTCCATGGAACTGTTTAGGGAATGCATTTGCATAACTTCAGTTCTGAGATGTCAGAACCTTGGCTAAGCCCAGTTCATACAAAGTGCAAGATGACCTTCCTTTGTGTGCCCACGCAAACATCATGAATTTGAAATGTTAAGGCATCTGATTGGTGGGGGGAGGGAGGGAGAAATAAAAGTTTAAAGTCTTAAGTTCTTTGCTTTGATCTGTGCAGAGATGTAAGTTTTTTAAACTTTTTATCTCTCTTTTATATCTCTTAAAATAGTGAAGTGGCATATTAGAAGTCGCCTATTAAATTTTTTATTATTTTATGTAACTGCATTTGGGGAAAGTTTCTTAGAGGAAGGGAAGGTGGGCTATGCAGTCTTGTAGCCTGTGGTTGCGTAACCAGAATTCCTCTGCAGAAGCCAAAATTAAGATTTGATTTTTTTTTCCAGATGAATTATAAGACAGTGATGATGTCTTACATTAATAAATTAATATCCCTGACAAACAGTGTTTCAGACTTCAATTTTTAGTGTTTTTCTTTATCCATTGGTCATAGAGACGTTACAAGATATTTGGGGAAAGATATAGTTATTTAGAATGTGTTTGTTTTCTGTTTCTTTGCATGGCTGGTGTGTCTGCATCACTCTGAACACTTGGGACACACGCATGTGACTCTCCTGACCTTCCTCTTCGATCTGTGTGCTCCTTTTTCTAAAAGATGGCCAGAAGAGAGCATGTGGTTTTTTCTGCTTGTTTTTTAATGAAAAAAAATGACTTATTTAGAATTTCCCAAGGCCACTAAATGAGAGCAGCAGTATAAGGGGTAGCTAGAACCATCTTTTGGTTCAGCTAAGAGTCATCTGAATTTAATTAATTGTGTTTCAGATCAGACAGAGTAGGGGGAGTGTTGTCTCTCAGCAAGCAGATAATGCTAAGTCCCCAACAAATAAAGTATCTTAATGGCAGACACTTTTTAATTACAGGGAGTAAACCCAAAAATAAGCCAGTGTGTCCAGACGGAAGGTTTAGTTCTTTCCTGGCATGAAAAATTCCCCATGCCTCTTCCCTGCTTAGAGTTTTCTTGGGTTTGTAAGCACTCAGATTAGTTCTCGGGGCAGGACTGTCCTTCAGCTGAAGTTGTTGGTGTCAGCTATGATTTTTACTAAAGTGGCTTCCACAGACATTAATCAAATCTCTTATTTGAAGCTGCCAGCTATTTTTAATGACTAGAAAATACACCAATCTCAAGAAAAATGTCCAATTTTTAAATCATGGGTTGTATAAATGTCTAAGAAAACAGGATCTCAGTCAAGTGTTTTTGCATGTGTTAATGCTGCTTTAAAGCCTTAAAATACACAGCAGATGTGATGGACCTCAAAGGGCTCTCTAAAAAAAGCATTCATTCCTTGAAAAATTAAATTTAAAGACTGGAAGTACTAGAGATTTGTCTAAAATCTTACACAACATGGGGTGTTTAATATTAGAATCATCAAACTCAATAAACCAGCAAATAAAACCCAGTAGATGCATTAAGATTAGCCAGGTGGAGGATCAAATAAAGCAATGGGAGATGTTTTCATGCCATTTGTAGTGAAGTGGTGAAGTGCCTTGCTCGGGACATCATGGATGCTATGAGTTTATGAGGTCTTTAAAAGCCATTAGAAAACTTTTTTGGTGGGGAAAAAAAAAAAAAGCACATGTGGCTCCCTGCCATGATCTCTGGGAGAGCCCAGAGCAGCAAGGCTGCTCTGGGGAGGGTCACTGTGTCCTTATGCTGGTGTAATACCCTCTCCTGGCATCTGTTGGTCCTATTACAGATGGGGAACTGGGCAAGGTGAGGAAGGGCCAAGAGGGCCATTCCTAGCTTCCCTGGAAGGGTGGCATGCCTGGAATAGGCGTCAGGGAGCGGCTAGCCTGGAGGAGTTATTCCATGTCTGAACATGGACAAGATCAGAGGTGACCTCTCTGACATGAACCAGTTATATTTTGACTAATCTGTGAGATTTTCCCAAGCTCTCAGGTAATTAGAGGGCCTCAGCCCTGCTGGGCAGGACAGACTAAGGAAAAGGACCAACAGCAAACTTTCACCCTCAGTCTGAGAGGGAGGGATCTTTCCTTGCAGTCCAGAAACTCTGCGGGCTGAAACAAGCACAGGTCCTTTTGGTTTGCACAGGAAGTCTTTTACTTTCCATCACATACTTGGATTTGGATCAACTCCACAGTGTTACCTCCTTTCCTGGTCTCTTGGTTTGACTCAGAATCAGCTCCCTATGTGCTTTCTCTCCAAGTTTCTTCCACCCTGCAGATGCTCCAAAGCTAACAAAGCCTAGTAGCTCTCAGGCAAGGAGTAGTTTTCTTCCCTTCTCTCTTAATGAGACAAGGTAAGCATGCAAGTTTATTTCCTGCTCCCTCCAAGTCCCTCCTCTCTTTCAGGACATCATTTCCCCTACGTGACAGAGGGGTTCCTCTAGCTGCCATGCTTATGTGCAAAAATGATTCTTTTTAATATTCAGCTGGAGTCTGTTCAACTCCTGTTTTCCTTCTGTGGTTTCCACAGGCACTGGTAGTTTTCATATAAAAAGAAATGAAATCAGACACCATTAATTAGTGTTAATGATTTCTGTTTAGCCTGAAAGTCTTGGCATTTGATAACAAATACCTGGTGCCACCAGTAAGGGCAGTGTTCCAGAAATGATGTTTTAGATCAGATGTAAGAAACTCACTGTAAGGAAAGATTTCAAAATTTCCTCCATTGTCCTTAGATTCCTCCACCATAAATACATATTTTTATAAAGAATATATACATGAACACTGTGTACTGATAGTTGTGGCTCTATAGGCTTCATTCTCAAGACAATATGTTTGTGGCTGAACAAGACATACTTGATTAAATCTAGCAGATTTCTAGCAATTAAATGCTTCAGAATTTCAATTCTTGACCAAATTTAATTGAGTTAATTGCATGATCAGTACTGTGTAATTCTTTGTTGTGCTGCTGTGATTTAACAAAATGTGTTCCTACTTTGGCTTTTTCTTTTGATCTTTTTTTTCCTTCCTTTTTTTTCTCTTTGAGCACCGAAAGGAGTAACCTATCGAGCTTTTGCTGGAGGATGTTATAAATGAAAATTTAGTAACCATTCCATCAGCTTTGTAACCTGGGTGAAGTGATGTGTGCATGGTAGGGGATTCTTAGGGAAGTCTTGAAAGCGTGACTGGAATTTGTCACTGTGAAAGAGAGCTTCCACCTTGGTTTGCTCTAATTTCAATGAGCATTTACCACCTTGGATCAGTGTAGCTGTAATACTCATATATTGAAGTTTTGGAACAGGAGAGTTAAAAATACTTAACCTATTAAATTTGCCTTTTCATTCACAAATGCGAATAGAAAGCAAATAGTTCATTTCCTTAGTTTCTTTATCAGAGTGAAAATGAGGTCTTTGAACTAACAGCAGATTTAATTCCTTAAATATAGCTCTGACATCATTACCCCAGCTTTTATTTTTGAGAACAAATCATTAATTTAAAATTATATTGTCTTCACTGCTCTCTCACTAAAATATTACCACTGTGAATGTGCAGCTTTTGTCGCACTTCTATTGGGCATAGCCTTAGAGAACATCTCTAGTGATTTTTGGGTTTGTAACTCCATGACAACACTTTTCTTGACAAGGAATTACGCTTTGTAAATGATGAACAAGAGATTTTTTTATCAGAAGGCTGTGTGGAAATATACAGTCTTTTGGCCGTGCTGGCACAATGGGCAGCTCTTTTTTTCTGAGAAAATTGGAATGAGGTGAAATGAATGTTTAGGAAAGGCATAAAAAAGAATTGAATTTGAAAAATGTGGAATAGCTAAATAGAAACAAAAGCATTCAAACACTCTTCAGTCATGTACCTACCAAAGAGCTGCCTAATTTTTAATTGCTCTGAATGAAGGTTTTATTGTAGTTTTTCAATTTAAGCAACTAAAATCACTGAGAGAAAAAAGTAACATGGCTAAACTGATAATAGAACTAAATACCTGGCTCATAGTTGTGGTCTTAAGCATCCATTTTACTTTACTAATGGTAGTTGTTTGTTTTGTGGGCATATGTTGCTATAAAATTTTAAAGCATTTTTGAGGCTAAATATAACTTAAAAGTTTTGTTCCAGCATAATTAAAATGAAAAAAAAAGTTGTAGTGATTTTTTGCTGTACAGTTTTATCGAGTGTGTAGTTTGAAGACTGAGTATGTTATTTCTTGAATTACTGAGAGGTTGTGTTACATAATCATCATCTCCAGTTGTATTACAAAAATATTTAACTTGTGAGCACGCATCACTTAACCAGTTACAAAGAGAGATAAAGGAATCTATAAATTTTGCATTTACAAGATCCTGCACCGAAGGCATTGTAAGTTACTCTTTCTGGGCACCGCAGGTTCGAGCAGCACCGACATTAAAGAAAACCGCAATGTGGACAACGTTCCCCCCAAGGACAGCGCTGGGCAGGGGCCCGGGGAGGAGACCCTACTCTCCAATGGTGGTGGCAGCAGCAGCAGGAAGAGACCTTTGGAGGAGGGCAACAATGGCCATTCCAAATTTCGCCCCAAGAAGAGGAAGAAAACACCCGGCCCTGTTCTGCCAAAGAACGCCCTGATGCAGCTTAATGAGATCAAACCTGGTTTACAGTACAAACTTCTCTCCCAGACAGGGCCAGTCCACGCCCCCATGTTTGTGATGGCAGTGGAGGTCAATGGGCAGGTGTTTGAGGGGTCTGGCCCAACAAAAAAGAAAGCCAAGCTTCATGCTGCTGAAAAGGCTCTGCGCTCCTTCGTCCAGTTCCCAAATGCCTCAGAAGCCCACCTGGCCATGGGCAGGACTCTATCAGTCAACACGGACTTCACATCTGACCAAGCAGATTTCCCTGACACCCTTTTCAACGGGTTTGAGACACCAGTCCCTTCCGACGCTTCTTTTTATCTGGGGTCCAATGGGGACGGGTCCTTTGGCTCTGGTGGGGACTACGGATTACCATCGTCTGCTGTAGCCAGCAGCCTTTCCCAGTCGCCTCTCCCTCCACCCTCACCCTACCCCACGGCCAGCGGGAAGAACCCCGTCATGATCCTCAATGAGCTGCGCCCGGGGCTGAAGTACGAGTTCCTCTCGGAGAGCGGAGAGAGCCACGCCAAAAACTTCGTCATGGCTGTGGCGGTGGATGGTCAGACTTTCGAAGGCTCGGGCAGGAATAAAAAGCTGGCAAAAGCTCGGGCTGCTCAGTCAGCCCTGGCATCCCTGTTTAACATGCAGCTGGACCAGACTCCATCTCGCCAGCCCATTCCCAGCGAGGGGCTCCAGTTACACTTGCCACAGGTGAGAAACCCTTTGGCTATTGTGGATGGCTTTGGGTAATGACCTTGAGGAGTCAAGTCATGTGTATTGAATCAGTATGCACAGCATTTCTGCTTCTGTAAGTATGTGTGTGTGTATATATACACACATACCTATATATATAAAATATATATATATGTATGAATTTATGTGTTAGGTGATTTATCCGGTTGTAGCTTCTGACAATTTGTATTCTCTTGCACAGAGAAGAGGCTTTGTTTCTGATGTTTTCAGCCTTGATCATGTTGCATAAGAGAGCACCAGTGCCAGCTTGAATTATGGTTTGTGTTGGGGAAAGATTGAATCACATTTTGCTCATCTCAGGCAGCAAGACTTAGATGGAGTTCAAGTGAGAATTACTGCTTTAAGTGAAGTTATTTTTTGATACAACAGTTTTTAGCAGAGAAGAAAATAATTCTCTCCTGCAAAGAGAAATTATTGGAAGTCAAGGTCAGATTAAGTGAGGCTGATGCAATTGCCACTGATTTCCAGGATGTAAACACATTCCATGTGCATGTCCAAGATGTGTGGTTAAATGGCTGTCATCTGAAGGGTTGTGCTCTAGGCAAATGAATTAATATGCATATGGAAGTTGCTTAGGCAAGTAAATCTGGCTGAGAAATAATTTTTATCAAACAGTTAGTGAACTAGGGAAAGTATCAAACATACTGGACACAGACTAGAAATTTAAAGTCATTAGAATGGAGTAATTTTGAATTTTTTTTTAATGCAGAAAAATTCTCCCCACTTTTCTTGTTTATGTTTCTTCCCAGTCAAACTTCACTAATAATTGTTTGGCTGCTGTCTTTTTACTGCATCTCTTGGGGCCTTTTAATGATATTATATGTCCATCTAAATTAAAACATTTGCCTGTGAATTCTTTTGCAACTTTCTGGTTTAGAATTTCAAGGCTTTGTCCTTTTCTGTCTCAAAACCATTGTTAGAGATTTCATTAAAATTTGAACATACTGTTCTGGTTTGATAATGTGAGGTCAAAGAGTATAAGTAGATGTTGTGACTATTTTAAATATGTTGTTTTTGCAAAATACATGGACAATATGCATATTTTAGAACTTCCTATATGATTTCATTTTAATTTTGCACAATTACAGTGTTACTGATAAATGTTTCCTTCATTTTCAAATCCAGGATGCTGTTTTGGGTAGTTACAATTTCTTCAGGAGATTCCGTGATTTCAGACTGCATTCTCTGCTTTTAAAATTAGATTTGACTCCAGACACCAAAAAAATTTCACTGCCAGTAATTCATGTGTTATTAGTTCTTGCATCAGTAAAATGGTGAAAACTGGAACTGGAAGAGGGAAGTGTGAAAAACCCAAGCTGAGCTGGGAAAGAGCTTACACGGGTGCTGCCTCATTTAGACTCAGTTTCAAGTAATTTTTTTATTCAGGGCCTTTTGATCAGCTTGTCATCAGGATGTCATCAAGCACTTCACTCTGTTGCTTTGCTTTGAATTACAATTAGCTGTTATTGGCATTACATTAGGTCTTTTACATACTAGTGATTTTGGTCTGGTATGAATTTAAAGATTTAAGTATTTGTGGTGTTTTGAGGTCGTGCTTTATCTTTTTTTTTAAGTCTGTGAGTTGTCTAATTATTTTAGATTGTGATAACTCAGTAAAAGACTGTTAAATTCAGAGATAATCCTAAAGTGGGTGAAGTCACAAAAATTGGAGAGTGTGGGATTGATGTAAATGAGAATAGGATTTGATACAACATGTGGACCAAATAAAATGTTGATCAGGTTGGAAAAAATGAAAGCTAGAAATATGCAAGGGGTGGAAAAATTCAAATACCAAATTCTTAGGGGAAGTGAAAGATGTACAGTGTGGTTGTGCCAGTGAAGATGTTGGAATTGACTGCCTGGATGGCAGGTCCACACCTGCCTGTAGCTCATTTGTGGCAGGAAGAATGGAGTTGAGAGGAGAGATGATCCCTGTGACAGTGGCGGTCCTGAGTATGGCTGAAATGTCTGTGACCCCACCAGGCCTCCTGAGAGCTGCAGGTGTCCCAAAGAGAGTTAAATGCAGAAACACGTGTGCAAAATATCAAAGGTACAGAAGGGTTGCTGCAATCAAAATGTGATTGTTGTGAAATGGGTGTGAGAATAACCTTATGGTCTGTACAGGGAGTTACTGAGGTGCTGATCCTGTGGTTCAGTTCTTCAATTCAGGCTTGTCCACTTGCTCACTGCTTGGCCTCTTGTCAGGGATGAATGAAGGTTCCCTGCAGTGAGGAACATCTCTGTGCTGGGAAAGTGAAGTAAGCTCAGGAACACACTCAACATGTGCCTCAGAGTGTGTAAAAATGTCCCACTGAAAACCTCAGCAGTTGTGCATTTATCACCTTGGCAGTGGGTGTGATGGGATTGAACAGATTGTCAAACTTGGATTAGAGGGACTTGCCTCTCCAAAACAAAGAAAATATTTTTATGGTTAGCTGTGCTTTGGCAACTGATCAAAAAATCATAGAATCACAGAATGGTTTGGATTGGAAGAAACCTTAAAGATTATCTTATTCCTCCCCCCTGCCATGGGCACAGACATCTTCCACTATTCCAGGTTGCTCCAAGCCCCGTCCAACCTGCCCTTGAGCACTTCCAGGGATGGGGCAGCCACAGCTTCTTGGTGCCATGGCCTCACCACCCTCACAGGAAAGAATTTCTTCCCAATATCCCATCTAATGCTGCTCTCTGTCAGTGGGAAGCCATTCCCCCTTCTCCTTCACTGCAGGCCCTTGCCTGAAGTCCCTCTCCAGCCAGCACTCTTATAGCCCTTTCAAGCACTGGAAGGGCCTCTGAGGTCTCCCTGGATCCTTCTCTTCTCCAGGTGAACAGCCCAGCTCACCCAGCCTGTCTCCAGAACAGAGGGGCTCCTGCCCTTGAAGCATCTTGGTGGTCTTCTCTGGAGGGGTCTCATACCATGTCAAAGACAGCATGGTGCTGTCCCTAGAAGAAGTTCTCAGGCCAGTACGAAATGCTTTGGAGTAAAACTGAGAAAACTGGTAGCATATACTGGTAGCAGTAATTCCCCAGTATATGCTTCAAACATTCAGCAGTCCGGGCTGCTGGTGTCACTCAGGGGAAGGTTTTTCCATCAGACGGTGGGATCCTGCTGGTTGGAGGTATCACCTCTTCAGGCCACTAATGGCTTCTTTTAGAAAGCTGATACGGAGGTTTTCCTAATGTTATCTCCTCAAACTGTTTACTAAACAAGATAACTGATTAGTCAAGGTGTGCAGAGAGGTGGAAATTGAAATTATATACACTGAAGCTTAAATACAGTTGGATTAAAAAGCTTGGCTGTTGTGAGAGAAAGCAAGTTGAGCTCCACAAATGAGCAGTGTAACTGCAAATGAGATCAGTTTGAAAAACATCACTAGAGAGAGTATTTTTAATCATTCACCTAATTGAATTTATCCTTTCTGTTGTTGTGGACAGACATTGAAACAAAACGTTAAGCAGGAGAAATGGGGTGAGAACCAGTACTGAATGGCTGCTTGTACTTGAAGTGCTTTTTTAGTCCTGGTTCAGCCTGGGGTGAGGGGAGCTATACAAATTACTCAAGTATAGAAAAGATACACAAATAATTATGAACATGATTGGCGATCTGGGAAAGCTGCTTCTGGAGAGGTACTGAGGAGTTCTAGGCAGTTCATTGCAATAGACTGCGTAGTGTATACAGGAGAATAAGAATGCAGTGGATTCAAACCTGGGAAAAGGATAATTTTGAATATGTTTATGGGAATATCATTAATTATATGTTGGAATAATTACTGTGGAATTGGAAGAAATGTACAAGATACATCAGCATAAGCAGTGAAAGACTCTACAACCAGGCAGTAGTTTCTTTAGATCAGTACAGGAAACTTCTCTGAATTGTGTGTGCTGGTCCCTGTTAAAGGGGAGGACCTGGTTGACCTTGATTTTACCTGCAGTGGGAAGTTCACATAAGCTGTAAACTGTGAAGAAAAGAAAAAAAAAAAAAAAACAAAGCAAGGGAGAACATTTCTGCTTGAGAAGGATCTCTGGAGGTCCAAGGAGAGCACAGAAGACTTGAAACATCTTGGGTCAGTTCCTGTGAGAGCTGTGAGCTGTTGCTGCTGCCTTTCCCACTGTTCAGGGATCACCCGCATTCATCTTGGGTGGTCTCCATGGCCTGTCAATGTCTTCCTTCAGCTCCAGATTGACCTGAACTTCATCAGCTCCAGAATATTTTCAAGTGTGAACGGTCAGGACGGTTCTGCTACAACATTGCTGCAACACCTGAATTTAACCAAAACCAGTCTATGTGTGTAGAAAAGGAGTGGATTCTCTGTGACTTCATCAGAGAAAGGAGCAATGCACTCAAAATAGCTTGGAGCTAACATGCCTTACTGAGCCAACTGTCAGCTATTTTAGGTCTTTCCTTTTTTGAATTACTCAACTTGGAATAATGATTCAGTGCAGGAGCGGGGGTAGAGAAACTGTATGTCAGATGTTAGAGCATTCGCAGGGGAGGTGAGACATGAGTTCAATTTCTGTTCCAATTAATATTTACTTATATGAAAGGCAGTAGAGTCAGAATGAGATGTGAAGGATCCCTACTCAGGCCAGTCAGTGGCCTGGGCTTGCTGTAGAAACAGCTTCAAGTCCTTGGTTTTGAGATGGGGACCACAAGGACATAATTTCCGGCCAATAAGTCTTGTTCCCAGCGCTGCCTTATTCCCTTCTCTTCCATGCTCTTAACTATGTCAATGTAATAAACTGCCTGGGAAAGAGGGATAATTCTTCTAATTTCTTGGGGGGAGTATTTTTATAAAAGACCAAAAGCTTTGTGACTACATCTGTAGGCATTTAATAGTGTTTATTTCTCACTGCCCAACTGTTGGCACACAATTTGTGTATCAAATAGAAATAACAAATCTTTAATATATCTGCCTGTTTTCTGGCAGTGATTTTTTTCCCCCTCTCGTTCATCCTGGATTATTTGCATCTCCAAGGGTCATTTTGTCTTGCTTGAGTTCTGCTTAGTCCTTCTTAAGAGTCCTCCCCAGTGTCTGGCTCCAAGTTCATCCAAGCGTTTTTGGGATTCCTTGCCAGCAGCTTAGCTCCAGGCTCTGTGAGATGCAACTCCATCCCATTCTGCTGTGCCAGCTTCCATCTTCCTGGAGGAACTCACTGTGTGCTTGTTGGTATACCAACACCACAGTTTCCTCTGCTTTGCATGTTATGTGAAAAAAGGGATCCTTTTGGAAAAAGCTAATGGATCCAGCCTGTATGCAGGCTTCCTACTCAGCTGCTGTTCAGGGAGCAACTGTCAGTGGCATTAGCAGGCAAGGTGGCCATGGATTTCTTCCCAGAAACACCTGGCAGTTTCAGTTCCCAGTGTTGGGGAAGACTCCCCCAGGTACCAGTCACCACTCTTTTTTTTTTTTTTTTTTTTGAGCAATGGTGAATCACATTGTTTATTCCCTGGATGCCAAGCCCTTTGGAGCAGGTTTGAAGCCTCTATTAAGCATAGAATCATAGCATAGTTTAGGTTGGAAGTGACCT
Source organism: Rhipidura dahli (assembly GCA_013399225.1). Lineage (NCBI taxonomy): Eukaryota > Metazoa > Chordata > Aves > Passeriformes > Rhipiduridae > Rhipidura > Rhipidura dahli. The sequence goes on from VXAC01003097.1 coordinate 120,499, forward strand.
GAAGCATATATTCTCTTTGTGGATCAGGTCCATCCCTGTCTGGAATAGTTTGGTTCTGTAGTCTCTATATTCCATGTCTTTCAACATGATTTTACCATGTGCTGTCCAGCACATTACAGTGTAGGGTAGAGCAGAAAATACACAGATTACAGAAACGAGAGCATAAATCTGGGAAGCAATATCTGTAACTATACAATGAGGCTAGGGATAAAATACCTTAATGGGGACTCTGTGCCTTGGCTATACAGTGATCTGCCTGCATGGCTGTGCAGGGAGGTTAATAATTTAAGCCTCTGTGTATTAATTTTTCATTTCTAAGACCAAGCTGATTCAAAAACACTCAATTATTTGCTTTTTCTTTTGTGTATTTACCCTAAAGTTCAGATTGCTGCATTAGGTAAGTACCAGGACAATTAAATGCAGATTTAGTGCTGTGTGGTTGTGGTGCTGGCAGAACATGGACTGTAACCAAGTTTTGGGTCTAGCAACAAAAGGACCATATTTGAAAATCATTGTCTGACCAGACAGGTTCATAGCCTCTGAGCCATATTGTGTTCCCGAAAAATACATGGATTTTCTGAGTTGCAGTCCGTTCAAATGTATAAGCAAAATTGATGTTTGCAATGTCAAGTCTTCTGATTCCATGAGTTGAGCAATTGCAAACCATGGATGAGGCTGGTGCAGTTGGCACCTGACTGCTGTTCACTGTTTTCTGTCAGGCTCTGGTAAGAGCTGCTGAGCTCTGCAATCATGACACACAAGCTTTAGCTATTTCTTTCTTAGCTGCTAAAGCTTTTCCTAAAGGAAGTTAACATTTGAGAGTATGTCCATGTCATTTCTAGGCTGTTGGTTCTCATGAGCCTTGTTAAGGAACTGGGGGTGAATGGGGCTGGTGGTCCTCAAACCTTCTTTTCTTATTTTCTATTTTTTTTCTTTCCCCTTTTTCCCATGGGCATCTAACACATCTGTATCATAAAATGGTTTTGGTTGGAAGGGACCTTAAAGCTCATCCAGTCTCACCCCCTGCCTTGGACAGGGACACTTTTCACTATATCATGTTGCTCCAAGCCCTGTCTAGCCTGGCCTGGAATACCTCTAGGGGTGGGGCAGCCACAGCTCCTCTGTTCCAGTGCCTCATTCAACATCTGTATGGCACTGGTAGGTGTGACACAGTACCTCTATGTCTGTGGCGTGTGAAGCTGTGGTCTGGGTGTGTACACCTAGAACATCTCAGATATACTGCTGGTTGTCAACACATGGTTGCCTTGGCTTGAGTTTCTTTTCAGGTGAAAATTCAAGAATTTGGTCTTGACTCATCTTTTCTAGCAGTTACAGTTCCAGCTGCCTTGAAAACAGCAGGTGAGATTAGCTTCAGTGCTGAACTGGATTGTCTGTCAATAGGAGCAGGACTGGTATTTCAAAGTTTTCCTTCATTTTAAAAGTTTGCCCCACTTGCAGCCTGATTTAAAGTGACTGTTCAGGTTTTCCTGAAAGACAGAAATCTTTCCTAATTTTGAGATAGCTTATTTGGGGTTATACTCTGGTATTTTCTATTCCTAACTTTGTATAGGTCTTGTAAAAATAAGACATAGGAAGCGTTCAACTAGTGTTGAAAACAAAGTTGCCCTTATTTATGTAATAGTTAGATAAGGAATTAGATTGTTATAAATGGTTCATTTGGGGGGCATGGATTTTTACTTCAATCTTCTTGTCAGGTTCAATGTTGAGGATACTGAAATGATGTGTTTTGAGCTTTGAGCATGAGAGTATAGACTTATCTGTCTATCCAGTTGTTCTCCCAAGCCTCAAATGTTCATCAGGATCACAGGCATTAGATACTTTGATGCTTGGCTTACGGCTGTCTGACCTTGTTTTAGTAGACATGGAGCACTCATACCTCTACTTCCACTTGCAAGTGATGCCTTAATGTTAATTTTTAAAGTGAACAATAAAAACTCACTTCATTTGCTTTGTTCAGTCATTAAAAGTGTAAATATTTATAACTTAATGCTCCTGTGATTTTTAATTTTTTAAAAATGTTTTAATGTGCATTTCTGTGTGGTCTTACAGGTTTTAGCTGATGCTGTTGCACGCTTGGTTGTAGATAAATTCAGTGATTTGACAGAAAATTTTACATCTCCACATGCACGTCGAAAAGTCCTTGCTGGAATTGTCATGACAACAGGTAAATTTTAAAAAAAATTAGTATTTCAAATGCTTAAATATGAGAGCTCTGTTTGCATCTGGTAAACTAACTTTTTTCAGTCAACCAGTATTGAAATATATTTTTACTGTTTAGTCTTGAAGGTGGAATAAATATAGTAATTAAATCTCAGGTACTTAAAAGAAAATTAGACCTGCAAATACTTCTGTTTCCACAGAATTCCTGTCCTCTGCCTAATTGAGACATCTGAGTAGCTCACAAAATGTAGGTTTTGAAGTTAATCATGAAACTTAGGGGAAATAAATAAAATCCCCCATTGGCCTTGTAGATGGTATTCCTGGTTTGGGCATGTTTTATTCTTAGTGCTCTATGTCAGTCATTTTAGTAAAAATATCTGAGGAAAGGTTTATGTTTTGGCAGATGGCAGTGGGGTGTGCATGTGTCAGCAGTGGTGTCATGGTTCTCTGGGTGCTGACACAAGATCTCTGCTTGTCCAAATCACCCAAAATGGTGAAGTTCTTCCCTAAACTAATCTATGACCACACTGCTGCTGAGTTTTCCTCACATTAAGGTTTATCTTGGTCTTCAGTCCATGTGAACCCCTGGTAGAATGTTCATTTTGAGGCTGTCCCAGCTGTGTCCCCTGCCCTCCCACTCACACACAGACCCTTGGCAGGTTTGGGAAGCCTTGATGCTCCTCAAGCACTGCTGAGCAACAGGCAGACCTCCATCTGGTAATAACACTGTTTTAGCTCCAAATTCATGAGGAACATGCTGTAGTTTTGTTTATTTTATTTTGTGATATTTAACAGGTTTTTATGCTATTTACAGCCCTGTATGTGCAATTCCCAGAAGAGTCATGTGCCAAAGAGTTAAGCCTTAACTAACGCATGAATACATTTTGATTAACTGAAGAAATAGCTTTACACAGAATTAGAAAATATCTTGTCATGAATACACGTCTGGGGAACGCCTGCGTAGCCATGTGTTGCAGTTCACTGCTTCTCCCCTAGCCCTGTGGGCAGGAAGGCCCAGCTGGGCTGAGGTTCATTTTTACTTGTTGGGCTTTTTTTACCCCAGAGTGTTTTGCTAAGTGGCATTTTGATCTGTCTTTCTTAGTCCTTCATTCACCTGGGGTTTTTGAGTGATAAAGGCAGTTCTCTGTATAGAAAACAACCACCCAGCATACTTCTAAAATTCTATTGCATGGGATGGTTTAATACCAAGAACTACACATTATACTGGTAATCTTTACAGTGATTTAAGCATTTGTATTTCTTTTTTCCCTAGTCTTACCTTTCCTGTTGTTGGCTCAATACCCTTCCATAACCTGTTGCTGCTTTAATTGACCAGCACCTTTCGGACTTCTAAAGTGGCTGTGAATATTTGCATAGGTGGCCAGAAGGTACATGGTGAAAGTTGCTGGCTGCCTGAACCTCAGGGAAAAAAAGCACTTTGAATCTCGGGTTTTACTACTTCTTCTTGAAGCAGCATTTTTTACCTGCAGGTTTTCAATTTTTAACTTGTGTAAACTCCAACATGAAGAGCCATAGACAATGCTGGTGCAGGGAGGTATGGCTGAATGAAGCTTTTGTTTCAAATAAATTATCAGAAGAAAAAAACATTGTTTTTTTAGAAGAAGCAAGCAACAAAAATGAGCCTTGTTTGGGTTCTGCAAGAAGATCACTCGGTGCATAATTTGTGATGTTAATTGTATGTCCTTCCTGAAATCCTGTTTTGCAGGTACAGATGTGAAAGATGCCCTGGTAATAAGTGTTTCTACCGGAACAAAATGCATCAATGGTGAATACATGAGTGATCGTGGTCTTGCATTAAATGATTGCCATGCAGAAATTATAGCTCGACGGTGTCTGCTGAAATTTCTGTACACACAACTTGAGCTTTATCTAAGGTAAGCTGCAGGGTAAAAGATGATGAGCTGATCCCACAGAGCTGAGTAAGTATCTGTGGAAAACATCTGTCTTCATTATTTCACTGTAAAACACTTGTCCTGTTGCATTAGGATGTTGAATTTAGAACTCGTGCCCTTTGCCCTCAAGTTTGAGTTGAACAAAACATTTATTCAGTGAGGTGTCAGTCACAAGAGGGGAGGACAGGGAAAATAATTGGCAATCATTTTGTAAACTATAAATATATAAATCAAAAAAAAATATGAGGTGTTATGTTTCATAAAATTTATGAAGTGCTGATGTTTCATTTAAGTACCTGAAAGCTCGTGACATCTAGGGTTGCCACAGGCTCTTTGTTTCCTGTCTTGATTGTCCTTAATTTTGTTAACTGTCAGAACTGTTAGATTTATATTACAGAATCTTCAGCCATCCTGGGTTTGTTTTTAATGCCTTTTAAGTCTGCCCAGCTTATGCTTATTTCCATGTTAATGTCAGTTTTGACTCTAGCTTTCTTCTCTGTTTCAGCAATAAAGAAGATCAGCAAAAATCCATTTTTATCAGATCGGAGCAAGGCGGGTTTAAGCTGAAGGAGAATGTGCAGTTCCATCTCTATATCAGCACGTCTCCTTGTGGTGATGCTCGGATTTTCTCACCCCATGAAGCAGCACAAGAGGGTATGACAGCAGTCCTCTTCCACCCAAGGGAGGTTAAATTATTCTTGGGGCATGTACAAGTGGCACGGTTAAAATTTAGGTGTTTTCTTTCCTTTTAGCATAGAGGTGTGTTAGACAAAGATCTCTTCCAAAAAAATCTGAGCTGTTCTTCTTCTGGTAGAAGTTCAGTGTAGAGTGATGAGCCATGTGGTCTTGAAGAGGCTGATGCTAACTGAGATAAGCCAGTGAGTCAGCAAGTATTCCTACAGAACTAACCATCCCCTTTCCTTGTTTCCATCCTTTAACAGCAGTTCTGTGCCTGTCCCTTCCACAGTCTGCCCATTAACTTCATTTTAACTCCATAATACACAGAACAGAGCTCAAGAGCTGCCTGCTTCCTCTCCTGCTCCTTTGGTGAAAGCTTGGTTTAACTGCAAGTGTGTTTTGGAAGGCAGTATTTGTGAGAGGTGTCTGATGCTGTAGCTAAATTGCCAAGAGCAGCAGGAACTGATGCAAACCAGCAGTAACTGCAGGCAAATATCTCAAATCAGTCTTTCTTATTGTATAATAATGTAAAACCCTTGGAGAATGTTCCTCAGCTGATTCTCAGTGGTTTTTGTCCTTCAGACCAAGGGGACAGACATCCAAACCGCAAAGCCAGAGGACAGCTACGGACAAAAATTGAGTCTGGGGAAGGGACCATTCCCGTGCGCTCCACTACCACTATCCAGACGTGGGATGGGGTATTGCAAGGAGAGAGGCTGCTGACCATGTCCTGCAGTGACAAGATAGCCAGGTGAGATGCTGAATGATTGGTTTTGTTGCTATTGATGTTACTGCTGAAGGAGGGCATAGGACAAGGGGGAATGGCCTTAAGTTGAAGCAGGGCTGGGTTAGGTGAGATATTGGAAAGAAATTCTTCCCTGTGAGGGTGGTGAGGCCCTGGCACAGGTTGCCCAGAGAAGCTGTGGCTACCCCATCCCTGGAAGTGTTCAAGGTCAAGATTGAATGGGGCTTGGAGCAACCTGGGATAGTGGAAGAGAGCCACCTCTCTTTAAGATCTTTTAAGATTTCTTCCAACCCAAAACCATTCCTACAAGAAAGGAGGGGTGCATGGCACCCACAATTAATGTGCAGGAAATTGATGGGCTTATCTCACTGCTTAGACACAGTATGAGGGTGGCTGTCACCCCTGTGATAAAGCTCTGATTCTTAACCTGCAATTAGTGTCAGACCTTTTGCTGGCTTCAGAGGCAAGGTGGAGTCATTCTGTATCATTCCAGCCACAGCCAGTCATGACAGCTTTGTTTTGTCTTTCTATAACAGGGGAATAGCAGAGGAATGTTTTAGATTTTTTTCCCCTTGAAGTAGTATAGCATTAGGAAAGCAGTGCAGTAAATCTGTTACATTACTTGCATTTGGGTAACTTCATCTGGTGATATTCATCCTTGCCCCATTGTTGGAAATGTTCCAAGTCAGGTTGGATGGGGCTTGGAGCAACCTGGTCTGCTGAAAGTGTCCCTGCCCATGGCAGGGGGTTGGAACAGGACAAGCTTCAAAGTCCCTTCCAACCCAAACCATTCCATATCAAAGATACCTACATTTTCCATGCATAGTTTAGATTTTTATATTTTTGTATGGTGAAAAGTGTCCCTGTTAAAAAAATCCTAATGGACAGGCACTTCTAGTTTTTAACTCTAGAATTTTAATTACAGTTTAAGTATTTTATTGTAATTAAACATTTTGTTTCCAGAACATTATTTTAATTTATATTTCATCCCGTTCTTTCTTTGTTGTCCTTTTTGGCAAGATTGAAAGATTGTTGTTTGTTTTCAAAATGATAAATGGACAAAAAAAGTTTAGCAGTAGTGTCCTTTAACAAGCATCAGAAGTATGGGAGCGTTGCAACATTGTAATTTTTTAAATGAGTCTATGTGTTTGCAGCCTTTGTGCTCTTGCAAAGTAGATGAGAAATGCCAAGTTTTTCAGCTAATGTTACTTTAATTATTTTTAATGATATGTATGTTAAATATATTTTAAAGTCACCGTTAGCCTGATTCAAAGTTTATTAAGGATATCAAGTTGGAACTATTCTTGTGAACTGCATATGCCAAATGAAAAACAGGGGAGGAAAGTTATATAATGGTTTTGTTCCTTTAGTCTTGTCTCAAGTAATCAGCATCTCTGCTGAAGGAAAACATTTTATTTTAGTTTAAATACCCCTAACATAAATGAATAGGGCCTTTCAGAAGCTAGGACAGGCAGCTGGGAAAAGGTAATTCTACAAAACTGACATTTTGGCTTCTTTTATAATATTTTCAGTAAAATTCACCAAATAAATTCCCCAGTTTTATGCCAGGAGCTTTTCCCAACCAACTGACTTGGGATTCATGCCATATTCTTTTATCACATTGTCATTGCAAATATATTAAAAAAAAGCCAGTTGTTGAGCTAGAACACATTTGACTCTTTTGTTGATTTTGTGTGATGCAGAACAGAATCCATCTCTCGCTTCCGTAGCTAGCTGTCACCTCTCCTTGGGGCTAATGGGAATAATTTTGTTTGTGCCAGTGAAGGAAGCAAATAGAACCCCTTGACACAGAACAAAGACTGTATGACGGGTAAGGAGGCCCAAATTTTCATATATTTTTTTTTTTTTTTACATTGCCCTGACGTGTTTTGTCCATTTACATTTGAAAGAATGCCTTGCTCCATAGCGTCCAGCAATCAGTCCTCCAGTATGCCTCAGATACAGGAATTACCACTGATCTTTCCCAAAGGTTCGCAGTCACAGCGTGGGAAAGATGAGGATAAATTTGGGGTGTGGGACTGCACTTGTATCAAACCTCTTGTATCTGAACTGCCTCATCTGTGTGGATTATCTGTGTAATCCAAGTTGCTGTTTCTGGCCTTTGAGGGCTTTGCTGCAGTGTGCTGCCCAGCACCCTTCTAGACCTGGTAGCAACATCTCAGAAGAGTTGTGAGAAATGTGGGAGGGCCATGAGTGTAATCCCACTTGGGCTGGAAACATTAAAACAGGATTGTCCTGGTGTGTTAGTGCTTGGTGGCTCTGCAGTGGTGTTAGGGTGGTTTCTGACCAGAGTTAACATTAATATACATGCATTTATTTTTAAACGTATCCTAACGTGGTGCCATGGTACATCACAATGCTGATTTTTGTCATTCTCCTTTTGATGTGCTTTTCTATCCGCATTTTTGGTTTCAAATAATTACTTACCTTCTTATTAAACATTCCAGGTAATGTCTAATGTCCTGCTGAGAAGCGCAAAATTCCTTTTCACATGGTTTCTCTGGCAGAAAGCTCTAGGAACTGAGAAAAACTTTCTAGGTTGAGTTGTTAAAAGGGAAGTCATCGGTGCTCTTCTTCTTTAAAGAAGAGAAAATACTTTTCTGATAAACTTTTGTGTGAAAGAACATCACATGCCCATCCACTGGCCTTGTTTTGTGCTTATTCAGAGTGGGAAATCCAAATGGACATGTAACTCAGTCTTCCTTCTTTCGTCCCCAAAAGAGAGCATTTCTCCTCACCAGTTCTTAACCCAGTGACAGTGGCTGATGTGAATTGCAGTGGCCACTTTGATGCATGTGTGGCACTTAGGTAAAATACCTGAGGGGAGATGGTGAGAAACGACTATCCAAGGTGTACCATTATGGAACCTCTCCAACTAGGCTCACATATGTTACGGTCCGGTTTAAACCCAGAATAGCAAAGAAAAGTCAGGTCTCTGTGTATAAAACACAGAGGAACTTAGAAGGTTCAAAATATACCCAAAAACGAAATTAAGACCAAACGAGGTTACATGTTGGTACCAAAATATTGATATGTTTTATTTAATAGTAAAAGAGGCAAAGAGAAAAGAAATAGAGAGAGAAGTGGGGGGGGGGACAGGGAGAGGTGACAGGGGTGAGGTGGAAGCACATCACCCTTCCCAGGGTCCCAGGGACGTCTCGTTGCTCCTCTCCACCTGCTCTTGGTGAGGGTCCCCGGCGCGCTGCAGAGCGCAGCATGCGGGGGATGAGGGCGCGTTCCGGGCAGGGGGGGACGCCCCGGTGCCTCCCTCCCCTGCAGGGCGCCGCTGTGACGCTGTCCTTGCAGCACCGTGGATCTGTTGCATCACCTCTGGCTCTCTGGTGAAGGGTCTGGGACCCCTCTGGGGGGGACTTTTGGTGGGCCGTGTCACCCCTCTGTCCTGCACGTGGATGCAGCTTCTCCCCGGTGCAGGGGCCCTCGGCTGGGCTTCCCTGCACAGCGCAGGATGGGCGTTCCTGCCTCTCACCAGAGGCTTTCCCATCACACACCCGGAGCCTCTCTCCCCCCACCCTTCGGTGCGAGGGTCGAGGGCCGGTGTGAGCCTGGCAGCTGACAGCCCTGGGGCTGTGGGCTCCGCTCCTGAGGTGTTAAAGCTTGTGCTTTGTGACTGTCCCCAGCCCTGAGTTGTTGCTTTATCTCATCTTCATCATCGAGTGGTGATGGGCCTCAGTCAGGCCTGTTCAGTACTGGTCTTCTCTGCAGCTTTTGTAATACAGTTTTGCTATAATAGGCAAAGGTCCTTCATGAAGATGTTCAAGTCATAAACTATAACATTTCAGTCTCTGACAACATACAGGCAGCAAATCCAGGCAATGCCAGAAAAGCTGGGACAAGTCAGAGCTGTGTGGTTGCCTGCCTTGGTGCAGCTACAAGGGTAAACATTGTTCATGTCTGTAATTGCAAATCTAAAATGGTGTTTGTGAAAGGGCTGCTGTCAAAGACCAGAGACTTCCTGGACTTAGGATATACAGTGTGGGCTGCTGAGCCAACTGCTTGATTTAAAAGAAGCTCTCACTCCTTGTAAAGATACTGCTGCCTGTTTAGAGCTGTGGCTCTTTAAGGAGTGGTCATAGAGACTTTATTAATCTTTTAAGGAAACAAGGAGAAATTTGGTTTAAAGTTGTGCCTTCTGCATGCTAGAAGGGAAAGTGCTTTCTGGGATAGTCCTACATCTTCACAGTGACACCTTCTCTCACTTCCCATCAGTTGCAAGTAAAAATGTGTGATAAACAAAGTGCTAACTAAATAATTTTCATTTCTTCATGTAGTTGTTGTTTATAAATAATATTGATACAAGAAGCTCTTTGAACTGTAAACACTTGTCAGGTTTTGCCTTGTTTGAGTAGTTGCAGGTGACTCTTGTTTTCGTGAGATGCATTTTGACACCACTTCCATGTGGACACCATTGTGGGTTACACATATTGAATCCCCTCCCCCATACTGCTCTCTGCCTAAAAATTAGTAACTAAGATGTTTGATATTAACATCAAATTTTATGACTTACTGCTGTTAGACCCCCCTCAATTCTGTATTTTCTCTAAAATGATGTGAATAACAGCATTTCTGTACTTTTTGAGTTTGGAAAGTTCAGAGGGGAGTTTTTACCTGACGTGTTTTTAACCGATTTTATTTTTGGCAGGAGGTGCTACCAGCACACTGTGAAAGTGTTGCTGAGAGTTAAATTTTACTTACCTTCTCATGTGTCAAGAGCTGTGAAATCAGCTGAATTTCTTGAAGAAATCCACAGATCTTTTAGGAACCCACTGTAGATACCCCTGAGAAGATGGTGGTCCAAAGCAGAAATGTGACAATACAGCAAGGAGGAGAGGATTCCTCTTGATTTGGTCTGGTTTCTCTGGTTTTGAAAACTTGAAGACTTTGGAGTCTCTGGTTTCTCCACCCTCTTTTTTTTGTGTGGTGTGCTTGAGAACAGCAAAGGTTGAGGAAGTGCATCCATCCTCCAGATTGTTATGAACAGAATCTAGAGTAGAGAATACAGCCTAGGAATACCAGTGACTGTGATAAATTTATAAAATTCAGATTTCCCACTGAGGTGGTCATCTGTTAGACTTCAGGTGAGCACAGTACACAGAGAGTGTCCTCTGTGTAAATTGTCAGGAGTTGGAAACAACTCATGGGCATTGATCTGCAAAGGCCAAGGTGGGGCTCGAGCCTGTAAAGGTGTTGGGATGCTGTGGTTTGAAGCAGCATTTCCAAACACTGTCCTTGCACTCCAGCAGTGAAGAAATCACCATTAGCTGTGCTCCAGCTCACATCAGGGCACCTGTGTTTAAGTGTTGGCAGTTTGAATGTAAATTCTGTGGCTATTTATACCAATCTAAGAGCTTGCACTTTAAATATCAGTTTTACTTTAAGGTAAAGTTTTTGAAGGTTGTCAAAGAAAATTCTTGTAGTAATTTAAAACTGGAATGCTCAGAATATGTTAAATACTGTCATAAGACAAATTTTTTTTGCTTAGCTTAGACAAACATCTCATGTGTTTCCAATGAGAAGGTTTACATTGGAAAAGTATCCCTGCCTGCTTCCCTATTCTTTCCCATCTGCAACTCTCTGCTTTACATGCCTTACTTTAGGCATTTCAGTTTCTCTTGACGTGGTATAGCATTCTTGTGTTCTGCTTGTGCTCGTTCTTTAGCACCCAGGTTTGGGTTTGTAAGCTAGATTTAAGTCAGTTCAGTTACTTACTTAACTCTTTTCTGATGCTATTTTTAATCTGAAGAAAAAAATCCATTGCTTAATTGCTCCACTGGAAAGACAGCACTGACTTGGAAGTTTTCTGTAGTGCATTTTGCTTCTTCTGCTCTCCACCACATGGTTTGTAGTGAAATACACCATTCGGCCCCTTAATTTTAAAAGAAATTGTGCTTTCAGTAGAGGTTAGTGCTAGATTGGCAGTAGTTGTTGGGGTGTGTTCTGACAACCTGTTTTTGTAAACTAGAGGATGAGGCAGTTTTACCACTTCTGGAGGCAATGCCTGTGGCCTTTTGAAAACTGATATATGATGGTAGTTTCTTCTCAGTTTATATTCATAAAGGTTGTTCCAGTGTACGTGCTAATGGAAGTGAGATCTTGCTGTTTGATGGAAGTACAATATAAAAAAGTAACAAGCAGAAAGTCTCCATGCAGTCCTTTCTTTCACTCTGCTATGATCTGCAGAGCACAACCATAAATCTGATAGGGAGAAGCTGAGGGATCTCTGGGGGCTCAGCCTGAAGGAAAGGAGGCTCAGGGGTGACATTCTTGCTCTCCGCAACTCCCTGATGGGAGGGTAGAGTTAGGTGAGGGTTGGTCTCTTCTCCCAGCTGTCAAGGGACAGGACTAGAGGAAATGGCCTCAAGCTGTGCCAGGTGAGGTTCAGGTTGGATTCTGGGGAAAAATCTGGCCAGGCACTGGAACACGCTGCCCAAGGAAGTGGTGGAGTGTGGGTGGGAAGTGTCCAAAAGGTGTGTGAATGTGTCACCTGGGAACAGTGGTGAATAGGGTGGTGCTGAATGGGGTTAGTGGTTGGACTTGATGATCTTAGAGGGCTTTTCCAGCCTTAGTGATTACATGATTCTTTTGGGTTTCATGTTCATCTCTGCACTGTAACCAGTTTCTGGTATAAGAATACATTTCTGTAGAGAAGTATGTGTTCTTTATTATAACAATGAAATTTAAAGCTAATTTTATAAACCTAACCACCACCCCACCCTGCCTAATGAATATTAAGAGCTTTGGTTGTATGAGTGGTTTCTGCAGTCCCTGTCCTTGCACATTGCTCTGAGCCCAGCAGGAGCGTGTGCTGCAGTGGCAAAGGGGATTCAGCACAACCCAGCAAACCAAGGCCTGTGCCCAGGAATACCAGTTCATACAGTCCTCCTTGCAGAGGCTTGCTCAGCTGTCCTCACTCCTCCTCCTCATCTAATCAGAAGTTCACAAGACAAATGTCAAACTTTAATTTTCTGTGCTAGAGAAGGTCACCAAGTGTGGGAGGAAGCAGCAAAACATGAGCTCTGGAAATACTGAAGTCAGAAATTAAGGAAAAGGGTCTGGCAAAGGGTTTATTTAGGAACTAAGGGCTTGCCAGAGGAGTGCCTTGGCCTATTTTAAAATGTCTACCATCACTCAAGCACTGATCATGTAATGTAAAATGTGGTGTGCCTTGTCTGCAAACCTCAGTTTGCAATGCTCAGTCTTGAATTATTTCCATAGTATTACCTGTGTCTGTAGCAGTCAGAAAGGCATATTGGTCCTGGGAAGCAACAACTTTCACTTAATATCTTTACTCTGACACTTGGTTGCTGATTTTGTTTTCAGTCTTGATAAAAATATGCCTTTATTCCATGTAGAATACACCTCATTTATTATCACAGTATTTTTACTCACTTACTAGCATCAGCTTTTTTAACGACAGGTGAGTAAATTAATGCACATTGCCTCCATTTTTGTCTTCAGTAAAGATATGCAACAATCTTTGTTATACCATTTTCACAAAAAAAGAAACATGTTGCAAGTCCTGAAGCCAGCCTGTGTAGTTCAGTTTTTGCAGTGGTGAAGCAGCTGTGGTGTGGAGTTTCTAGCTTGAAATGATGCGGATGTGTAGCCCTGCCATCCCAGCACAAGCTGCAAGAAACACTGTTAGCAACATCTGAATTCCCTGTTGTCTGAGGAGGACCTTACAAGCTGGCATAGGATGGGCTTTTTAATAAGGACAACCATTCTATGGGACCATGATTCTGATGTGCTCCTCTGTTTCATCCAAGCACCAAGGGAACTTTTCCTGCTGCTTGTGTCTGGGTGTTGCAGTTGGACTCCCAACTCCAGGTTGGACAGGGCTTGGAGCAACCTGGGATAGTGGAAGGTGTCCCTGCCTGAGGCAGGGGTTGAAACTAGATTATGTTTAGGGTCCCTTGCAAGCCAAACCATTCTGGGATTCCAAGACTGAAATACGCTATTTTCATAGTGCCAAGCTTTTTGCACATATTCCTCAGCAGTGAAAATACTCTGCAGGAGATGCTGAAGTTTTCAAAAGTATTTTGTGTGACAATTACAGAGAGACTGAGAGCCAAAACTTTATTAAATGAACACAGCTAAAAAATCAGAATCAGGATTTTGCTCCTAGGCATGCTACATCACTGCCACCACACCTGATCCAATGTAAATCACAGTGCTCAGACAGGGATTTATGTTTGGAATCTGTGAAGCGGCTAAAGGGAGCAAAGACTATATGCATTCTTTTCAGGTTTTCAGTTTTCATATTCAGTTTCCTCCCTGCCTGTGGATACTGGATATTGCAAGCCAGTGCACATGTCCTCTCTGTCAGCAGGATGTGGGCAGTTGGGCTAAGGTTTGAAGGACAAGCCTTTCCTTGTGATGAGTGAGGTGTGGAGGTCTTGCAGACCATCCTTCTTGTGCTCTGGGAAGGGTGCCCTTCTCCCTGCCAGGTGTCTTCTGAAGGCATCAGCTGCTGTTTCTGGTGGAGAATCTCATGGTTTGACTTTCTCCCATTGAAAGATCCTGTCCATCTCTGGCATTAGAGTGCTGGAAAATACATCACCAGATATGTTAGCGGGGTTTACAAGAAGTCTGTTCCTGTTTTAGGTCATTTTACTCAGGATTACACTGAGTATCCCCTAAGCTGATCTCTGAAATTCTGGCAGGTTTCACAGCTTATGCTATTATGGTCATGTGCTGGTCAGGCAGAAGGGTTGAAAGTCTGGTCCAGTGTGATTAACTGCTGTTATGTCTGGCAGATGTTACTTGTTCCATTAAAAAGAAAGTGTTTTTTTGTTTTTTGTTTTGTTTTGTTTTTCCCTCCCTCTTAGGTGGAACGTATTGGGTATTCAAGGAGCCTTACTTAGCCTCTTTGTGGAGCCAATTTACTTCTCTAGCATCATCTTGGGGAGTTTATATCATGGGGATCATCTATCCAGAGCCGTATACCAGAGGATAGCAGAGATAGAAGATCTACCACCTCTTTATACACTCAACAGACCTTTACTTAGTGGCAAGTATCTAATGGAGAAGGCCGTGCCGGTAACTAAGTCTGTTCCAGTAGCATTGTGATTTTGCAGTTCTCAAAACCTTGCAAAAACTGTGTTCTGTGAGTAAACTGCTTGCTGGTTACAATAGAGAAGTTGTGGTTGAAACATAATACAGATACCCAGGCAGAAATACCATAGCAAGGACCTTTAAAAGCTGGATAGAACTGGGGGATGAAACTTTGGATGAATTTTCACACCATTCATGTCTGGAGCATGCCCTAGGAAAAGATGTGAGGCAAATTGAAGGCTTAGTGAAACCTCTTCCCACCTGTGGAATAGTGTGTTAGCATTCACTGTCACTTCTCTTGCATGGCAGATTTTTGTTGAGTGGTCCCTTCATTTACCAGTATGCCAAGATAGACACTTGGTTCACAATTTCTAGATCAATAATCAACTCAAAATGGATGGAGATAACACTTCACTTGTCTTAAATTCTAAAATGGCTTGTTACAGTAATGCTCTGAAAGCTTTAAAACTGAAATCTCATCCTCCCTCTCACTGTGTGCATCGTTTGGTTCTCAGCTTTTGGCATGTGTTTATTTTCCAGGGGAAAAAAAGCAGCTCATAATTTCAAAGCATGTTGATAGTTTGACATGAGTTTTTAAAACAGATTTAGGGAGGGAGTGGGGAAAAGACCATTGTGAACAATGAGTATTTCTTTAGGTATGAAAAGTAATTAATAAGGATTCCCTGAATTAGGATGTATAAAAGTGCTAAATAAAGTATTTGTCCTTATATTAGTAAGTAACAGTTGCAACAGTCTGTAGCAAAGATCTCATAGTTTTATGGGCATAGTAGCTAATGCATGGTCTGTTTCTGCCTGATTTGGGGGAATTTTTATCAGTCCTTCAAGACAGCAGGTTTGTGGCAGGGTGAGAATTGTTTTTGTTTTCCTTTTCACAGCATAGAACAGTACCTTGTCTTCTTGAAAATCATCTTTCTGCAATGGTGCTATCATCTATTTCCCATGAAATAGAACCATCTGTTTAAACAGTTGAGCCAGGACTTACTGAGCAGCAGAGAGAGTTCGGAAATGTTCTCTCAGCTGTTGAGTTTTCACACAAATACATGTCTCAAAAATGTACAGATAGGTTCTTTAGGAGGTTGGGCAGAGAACTACGTTGATGTATTTTCTTTTACTGGCTCAGTCTTCAAAGCTGATTTTCTGAGCTCTACTGTTACATTCAGCCGGGGCATTCATGTAGCTGCCCATGTGCTCTTGGATTCACACATTTTTCAGTGTATTCTTAGCTAGAATAAAGGCTGCAGAAATACCTGCCTCCAGTTCTGTGTTCTTTCTTGTACCACACACACACCTCTGTGATTTACTTCCACCAGAGGGATGAACTAGAACCTGTGATTTACTTCCACCAGAGGGATGAACTAGAACAGAAATACCTGTTTTGTCCCACTGTCCTGCCTGTTTAGCTGAGAAAGTACTTTAAAAACAGGTTTCCTTCAATTAAGTAAATTTTATGTCTGCTGGGGCACCTGCATTAAGTCAAAATTTTTTTTAACTTTGAGATACTGTTATGTACTGCTACAAATTGTCTTTTATCATCTTTCTTTCTTTAAAGAGAGTTTTTAGTTACACCTTTTGCCAGCAAGTTGAATCATTAAGGTTGTAAAAGACCCCCAAGATAATGGAATCCAACCATTAACCCAGCACTACCCAGTTCACCACTAACACATGTCCCCATGTATTCCATTCCAGTGGGGAACATGCATACCAGAGCAGCTGTTTTTCAGGTAAGGGATGCAGGAAATCTGTCTATTGATAGAAAACTCCCTCCCTGTGTTCACTCTTGGAGGCCTTTTGGTTGCAGGAACCAGCTTTTCAGGGTGCCTTTAGCAGCCCAGCACTGAGGGCAGTTGAACTCTCCCTGAGAGATGGCCACCCCACTTGAAGAGAAGCCAGGTTTGAATCTTGTGAATTTCTAGAATAACCTGAAAAGGGATTGACTTCTCCATCAGATAGAGTGAGGATGGTTGGGTAAATCAGCTAGTATCAAGTTGCCAGCCTGCAGGGTGACCTGTACAGACTCTCTTTGGTGGAGCCACTGTGGGAGGTGGGCATGCAGGAGTTCACCCGTGCTGAAGCCCGAGTCAGGTACTGAAATCTTCGTGTTTAGAAATTCCTAGCACATCTTTCATTTGTTCATTCCTGGCTATGTTTTTTGAAATGGTTTCAACTTTTTGCCATCCACGGCTTCCTTGAGTAAGGATGGCTGTGGAATGTGCAAAGGTTTGTGAAAAGGAACTTCCTTTCTGCTAATTTAATTAATTAGATGTTCCTCAGTGCTCTGTGAGATCCAGGCCATAAGCAGTGGTCTTGACTCTCAGTTTTCTATACCTCTGAGATATTCCTTCCTACCTAAGTGTCCTATTTTTTGCAAGCTGAAGTGTCTTAGTCTACTTTGTTGTTCTTGCACAGACACCCTTTCACATAAGGATCATTTTGCAGACCCGTTTTTGTGCTAGTGGGACCAGGGCAGTAGCTGATATTCAGGGAAAAGCAGCAATATTGGTTTATGTGGTTGCACATGTTCTGTACACTTCCTTGATCCTTCACTAATAATTCCTAACATTCACTTTGATTGCTATTGGTGATTGACCTGACCTTTTGGTAGAACTGAATATTAGAAACTAAAATCTCATTCCTGAATGCTAATATCAAGCTTGAAGTCCAGCACTCCTTGTGCAAGATTGCTTTGGGTTCAGCTAACATGTGTTAGCTTTATATTAATCTGTGAGGAATTTCATCTGCCTTTTTATTGCCCAGACCCCCAGTATGTGAGATTTTTTCCTGCAACTTTTTGCAAATGCTCTTTTTCTTGCCTTTTAAAAATAATTTAGTATCATCACTGATCCTACCTCAGGTTTCCCCCGCCCTCACATCCCAGGTCTGCCCCGAGCTGGATGCTTTCCAGCTGTGTTCACTCTTCCCAAGGAGACCATGTTTATCCAGGTGTTACTGAACTTGTTTTTAAGGCAGACAAAAATAAATCCTTCAGCAGAACTTCTGGTGGATTTCTTTTTTGTCTGTTCCTTTGGTGTGTCATCTTCCTGTTCACATTGGTGATTTTCAGCTTTCTATGTCCTTTTTAATGAAGCTTGTTTTAGCTCTCTCCTCAAAGAAGTATCAAGCTTTATTATTTGTATAAGCACTGGCACGAAGAGCTGTGACCTTTCCTTTTGCTTATTATATCCCTTTGTAATAATATTCAACAATAAGTTCTGAGCAATGTTCTCTAAATAGCTTTAGTTCTGTTAGTTTTCAAAGGGGAGTAAAATATTTGACTTTCTATCCTAACTTTCTTTTCTATTTCTAACCTCAGCATATTGTGCTATATTCATGTCTAGATTTTGAGGGGGAAGATATGACCCACCTGAAATTTTATCAAATGCTTTGATTTTGAGATGACCTTTATTCCCTGTCCATGCTACCTGTGATCCACCATCAGGGACTCCTTTGCCATCTCTCTAAAGTTCTTGCATACAAATAAGCTGATGAATGGGTTGTTATTAATTAAATCTATTTGAAATTCTAAATCTGGGTTGGTTTTGTTTTTTTTTAAAAAAATATTTAATTCATCAAAAACCAAGGAATGTAATTGTGTAATTGCTGTGGAAATGTAGTGCATACTGGGTGTTCAGCTTTCTCATCTTTATTTGATTTGCTTGTGGGACTGGTTGTGATATCACAAGTGTTTTGGAGTACTTGATGACCTCTGTCTGATCCCTGTACTTGTTTAATAGTGTATTGAATGAAAGCAAAGGTAATAGTATAGATGTCATTAAATGAAAGAAAAGAAAAAAAGACAAACAATTGTCATGTGGCATCAATTTCTTTGCACTCTTGCCTCAGTACTCTTACTAAAACAAACTTTTGTTCCAATTCTCTATTTTTTCAGTTTATATTTTAAGAAAACAGGGAATAGTAGGTTATTTTCTATTATTATTCACCTAATTATTTCTTACCAGTCATAGTGACAAGGTCCAAACCAAAGGTAAAAATACAACAGCTGAGGTGGTTTATATTTGAAAGTGTTTATTTGTTTATTGAATGAGGAGTTGAGGATAGGAAGCAAACTGAATTTGGCTGAGTCATTGAGACCTTGTAGGTCTTGCACACTGTCAGTGCTGGGCCCACAGGTGCCATGAGACTGAGCCAGGTGAGCCAGTCCTGCTCCCAGTTGCCCAGCTTCATTAGATTGCATTCCAGATATCAGCCAGAAATGCATCCTGCTGTGTTGGCATATGTTCAATTTCCACAAATTGTCTAGATTTTATTAAGTGTAGGACCTGGCCTAACAGTGGAGTAGACTTGAAATAGGTTCTCAGTGAGAGCTGCAGTGGGGTTTTTATTTACTAGAACAAACAAACTGCCCTGGTGCTTTGCTCTCTCCTGGTGAGGTGACTGAGACCTCTTCAGTAGAGTTTTGCCACCCCTGGAAAGTCTGAGGAGTCACACATGCATGGTAACAGCTGCTGTGGCCTTCATTGTGTACAGTCCATCTCTGAGCAACGGGGTGTCGTGGGGAATAAATCCTGCCCTGGGCAGGCAGCCAGCCTTGATTTGCACTTGAGTTGTATTGTGGTGGCTTTGCTTCTCCATCCCTGGAGACAGAGCCATAGTTGGAAGGTGCACATAATTTAACACCTGAGCAAAGTGATTCGAGTCCTGTTTGGAGCCCTGTGGTTCCCCATCTCTAGGCTCAGTGTGTAGCACTGGCCATGTAAAGTGGGCAGGTGGCTAGAAAACAATGCTGGAAGACCCAAATCTATGTCAGTTCTGGCTTTGTGGAGAGTGCTGAGGATGGGGCTCAGTTTCATAGAATCACGGGATGGTTTGTGTTGAAAGGGACTGTAAAGTCCATCTCATTCCATCCCCTGCTATGGGCAGGGACACTTTGCACTATCCCAGGTTGCTCCAAGCCCCACCCAGCCTGGCCGTGACCATTTCCAGGGTTCATAGTTTCACATCCATTTGGAAGTGAGATGAACCCCATGAACTCCTGCCACAGAGCTCTCCGTGATTCCTTGTGCTGAGGAGGCTGCTTTGTGCAGTGGTGCACACTTGCTTGCCCTGCTGGGAAGGACAGAAGTAGAGAACACTTTAGCCAGAATGAGAGTGAGATGTCCATGGTTTTACCTCTGTGAGTCTGTGAGAAATCTACAGGAGAATGCCCTCAAAATAAAAGATCTGCTTGTAACACTGTTTACTCCTCAAAACCAAAAGTCACGTGTTTGTATTTATTATCATCATTAAACATCACTTTTCTTTCAGGTATCAGCAATGCAGAAGCCCGTCAGCCAGGGAAAGCCCCGAACTTCAGTGTGAACTGGACAGTAGGTGACTCTGGGCTGGAAATCATTAATGCTACAACTGGCAAGGATGAGATGGGCCGCGCGTCGCGCCTCTGTAAGCACGCGTTCTACAGCCGCTGGATGCGTATCCATGCCAAGGTACAGCTTCCACAGGGCCAGCTTTGCCACTTCTTAAGTTTTAGCGAAATACCTGGATGTGCTTTCTGTACTCAGAAGCCACTTTCTCAGCCTGATGAGACCTCAGACCTTTTTAAGTTAAGCCTGTTGTTAGAACCACAGAATCGTTAAGGCTGGAAAAGACCCTTAAGATCAAGTCCAGCCATCCATGCAGCAGCACCACCATGTTCACATTGAACCATGTCCTCTAGCACCACATCCACACATATTTTGAAGACTTCCAGGATGATGACCCCACTACTTCCCTGGACAGCCTGTTCCAATGCTTTACAACCCTTTGAGTGATTTTTTTTCCCTAATATCTAATCTAAACCTCCCCTGGTGCAGCTTGAGGCCAGGTAGCTGCTGCTCCATGCAGCAATGGAAAAGAACAATGTGTTCGTTAACTTCCTCTTTAATGTGATGATGTCTGTCCAAAATGTGTATTCCTTGGTTTATAGGATGCTGTCTCCTTTGTGCTTGCCGTTGCATTTTAATTTATTTGGAAGGATAATCCCATTTTTACTGCTGAGGTTTCACTTTTTACTCTCAGAAAGCAAGCTTCCAGGAAGCATGTCTGTGGCTTTTTGGCCTCAACATTTTGTTTGGTAGATCCTTACTTTGTTCTAATATTAGCTGTTTAAATAACCCAGTCACTCTGGTACTGTTTGGCTTAATAGGGCCTTCTCTCTCTCCTTCTCTTGTCTCTCACCCCCACAGCTTTCCTCCAGCTTGCGCTCAAAGATCCTCAAGCCCAACCTGTACCATGACACCAAGCAAGGAGCCACGGAGTATCAAACTGCTAAAGAGTGTTTGTTTAAAGCATTCCTGAAGGCAGGACTTGGAGCCTGGGTGGAGAAGCCCATAGAACAGGATCAGTTTTCTCTCACGGCCTAATTCACAAACTGCACATCACTTTGGAAAGGGAGTTGTTCTGGAAATTCCTGGTGTCCAGCATTTGCTTTCTGGCATCTCCACAGCCATCAAAACATCTTTCTGCTCTTTGGAGTTGGGTTTTTTTTAAACTTCACAGTAACTGTTTCTGTTCTGCCTAAGTATTGAAACTCAATGATTGTCAACACATAATTGTATATTTTGTTATAGGAAAGTAATTTCTGGTGTATTTCTAGAAATACTTTTACTGTAGAAAACTTGCAGTAAGGCTGTTCTTACTGTATACAATGACTCATTTTTTCTGGGTTAAAATAATTTCTTTTTTAATTCAATGTCATCAAGTGCATGAAGAAATTAATAGTTTCTTTAGGTTTTACACCACACTTTTAGGAAGTAGCTTAATTTTTTAAAAAGAAAATAGGCGACAAAGCTGATTCTGCTCCTCTGTTAACTTGTTTTTCAACTGCAGATATTTTTAGCACATAGATCACAGAGCCAGAATGGAGTCTGGACAGCTAGTTTTTTCCCAATTCCTTGCTCTTCAAAACCAGCTGCTGAAAATTTCATGTCTTTGATGTATGTATTTATTAGTCTGTGAGCCAGTTTTTAACATGCAGCTTTTTATTCTGTTTTTAAAAATACATTTACCTCCCATTTACACCCATTGTGAAGTCTTCATTTTTTTACCATTGTAAACTGGAAACAGCAAAATAATTATTTGTAAGTTAAGAACTTTAGTCTATAACATGCAGAAGCCTGTTTAGAAGTAGGTGATTTGTATATCCCAGGAACTCATCCAAATACAATCTTCACTGTAACAGCAATGTGACAGCTTTAAAAAAATCTGTTCCTTTTAAGGGCACTGAGCCTAAGTTGCCAAAACAAATCACTTGGTGGGTATTAATTGATCTCTGGAAGCTCTTGTAACAGAGAAACCAGTTGTTAAAACTTATTTCCTGTGAGTTATATCTGCTTTCTGCCAAATTGTTGTGTCTGAGATTCCCTGGCCTTTGGGCTTTACATGTCTGATGGGCAGGCTTCACGAAGCTAATTAGGTAAGTTGCTCTCAAATTTGTGTCCATCTGTTTTGACTATTCCTTTGAAAAGTGTTTTTCCTGAAGGTGTGGACACTTCTGCTTTATGTAAAAATGTAAGATGGAAGCGAGATATTGAGGTGTTTCATCAACTGCTGTGTAGAAGGAGCACCTCAGCCCCAGCTCCTCTTGGGTGAACAAGTCTTTAGGGTGTTGGAGACTTCGGTGTAAACCCACTTATGGCCAGTCATGAATGCTAAGGCATTTCTGCTCCAGTAGGAACCCATTCTCAGCTTCAAAGCCTGATCAGACCTGAAAATCATTTGTGCATTAGTGGAAGTCTCCGGGTTCATGTCTTGGGAGGAACAGAGGTGCACACAGAATATTTGGGTGGTACTATGGATGATAGCAAGCACTGCTCTGGGAAGACAAGAGAGTCTGTGACCCAGGGGTCCCCCTCAGGAAATTGATGCTTCTAGAGGCTACTGCCTTTTCCAGATGCTAGGGGAAGAAGCTACAATAGAAGGGCTTAATTCACCTTTGTGGTGGCTTCAGTCACCCTGTCAGTGCTTCTCATTAAAGCTGAGAGCACTCCCGTGACCTCTGCAGGCCCAGCAAGGCTCTTGCAGTCATCATCCAACTGTGAGATTGGTAGGTAGACTGACCTCTTCCAAAACATAAAAGAATTCAGTTGTATGTGGTCAGATTTTGCAAGCACTGGGACACCAGCCTTTGGGATTGACCTTGTCTTGGTCACATTGCAGAAGTTCTGTTTGGGGCTGTAGCTGAGTGTGTGGACATGTTTCTGCAGGGTTGAGGAAAAGGTGGTCACGCCGTGTGTTTCCTTGGGGTGTAATTACTGCTCTTACATGAAACACACATTTTTAAGGGACTCATTCAAAAGTTGATGTCTCTCTGAAATTTTTGAGGACTAGGAAAGTAGTAGCTCAAACTGTTTTTTTTTTAATGAAGTCAAAAATATTAACAGAATATTTAAGTATTATTATAGATGTAGTTTTTTAGCTGTTGAAATGAACTATTAACATTAAACTGTAAAGGAAATACGTTCCATGCCAGAATCTTTTGACAAAGGAGTGGTGTCAGATTATTTATGAGGAATGAGTTCTCTTGTTGGTAATTCTGGGATTTTAAAAATAAGTTTTCCAGGGTTGTGTGCAATCCATATCTGTTCTCTGGGAGTCAATAAAATACTGCTTGGCTTCCTTCAATCCCTTGTCCCTTTTTGTGCAGTTCACACATGGAAGGAAGTAGAGAGAGTTCACTGGAAATCAGTGTCACTGAGCAAGGAGGGATAGTAATGTATATAATCTCAAATGACTGCAAAAGATAAGACAACTCAGCCTCTGGCAGTGGCCAAATTTTGTAGGGGACCAGCTTTTGGAGGCTGAGGGCTCTGGAAAGCCTGGGCTGGGTGGGTGGGAGCTGGCCTGCACAGGGAAATTGTACTGACGCTCTGGGAGCTGCTTCCATTCTTTTACTTATTTTTTTTCCCTTATATTTGATTGACTATTTATATAATTATTTTGATTGAATATTTATATAATTATAATTGAGTGTTTGTCTCAGGATCTTCAAAGGACTTAGAGTAACAACTTTAATGTTGATGAATACTTGAATCTGAATTTAAGGTGTTTTTTCTCCAGATGGCAGTCTGGCTTGTAGTAAAGTTTTGTAGGTTAGGTAAATAGGAAATTTTAAATATAGATGTTTTAAATACATATATATATACATATATATATATATGTTCTGCAGGATTGTTTTAAGAAAATCTGGGCCTAAAGGTTAACACTTGAAATCTTGCTTATGGCTGTACTCAGGACCTGGTAATAACTGTAGATTATTCTTACTGAGTGAGTGTGTCATGTAGGAGCTTGTTGGCAGTGGGGATGTCCAGCTGGCTCTCCCCCTGGAACAGCTGGTGATGGCAACAGTGGCTCTGCTGTCTTAGGGATTTACAACAGTGGGGTTTCTGTACAGCTGGCAATTCTCACTTTCTCCTTTCTTGGAGAAATCTTTTCATGGCTGGTTCCTGCACAGGCAGCTCTGGAGTAGAAGGTTTTTGTGTGCTGTTACTCTAAATCTAAAAGAACTAGCAGCTGAAAGGCTCAGGATCATGGAACTTGTGTTGCATTTCATCAGTCCAGTTCTGGAGACAGGCTGGGAGAGCTGGGGCTGTTCACCAAAAGAAGAGAAGGCTCTGGGGAGACCTTAGAGCCCATTCCAGTGCCTAGACGGGTTCCAAGAGAGCTGGAGAGTGCCTGGTGTGACAGGACAAGAGACATGGGTGCAAACTGACAGAGGTTAGATTTTGATTTGATATTGGGAAGAAATTTTTTCCTGTGAGGGGGGTGAGGCCCTGGCACAGGTTGCCCAGAGAAGCTGTGGCTGCCCCATCTCTGGAAGGGTCCAAGGCCAAATTGGATGGGCTTTGGAGCAACCTGGGATAGTGGAAGGTGTCCCTGCCCGTGGCAGGGGGTGGAGCTTGATGAGCTTTAAGGTCCCTTCTAATGCAAACTATTCCATGATTTTGTGATGTCCAAGACTGCATCTAGCCAAGGGAAACCCCAGAACTCACTGTGCTGTCTGTACAAATGTGCATGAGTTGAAGCTGTTGGTTCAGACTGTTTGAGAGTGTGAGACAGAGCCTGTGCCATGGAGTAGGTGCTGCCTTTGGAAACCAAGCTGTGGTTTTAAAAAAATAACTAGCCAGGAATTGAGAATCTGTTTTAAGAATTGCTTAGCCGTGGTCACCTCATAGTTAAAATTTTGGGTTTTTTAGATATCAGTGGTTTTGAAAATAGTTTTATTCCATTCCTTAAATTATTACTGTTTGGAAGGCTTATGCTTGCAGAGAAGCTGCACTTTGAATTCTTTACAATTTCATCATCATTGACTGTCTACTGTGAAAATTATCCCAAAGTTTACTGAAAAGGAAGGAGAGTTGCAATTCAGGTATAGAGTCAGAACAAAAATGTCTCATGTTATTCAAAACCTAGAACCCCGCAGAAATAAAATATAACTATTCTGTCTCAGAATCACAATATGATTTTTGTTTGGTTTCTTTATCCATTTATTTATTTATTTTCTAATACCAGGTGTTCTCAGTTGAGCTTAAATGTTTCCACATTCACTTTGTGTGCTCCTTTTGGGAGAGGAGGTAATGTTTATCCTGGGGCTAGAACTCGAGCAGGGATTTTGGTAAGGACACAAGGGGGGATTTTAGACGGGATGCCAAAATTCATGCCACAGGGCTGGAAGGGGGGGGAAGTTTCCTGGGCTTGGTCCCTGTCCTGCTGCTGACTCAGTGGGATGGATATGCTACAGCTCTTGCTGAGTCTGCATCTGATGGAAGCAGGAGGAGAAGAGAGAAATGACAATCACTGCTTTCTCTGGTTTAATGTAGAAATGATGGTACAGGGTGGGGATTTTTCTGGAGAGGCCCTTGGGCTGCAGGCACAGGGAGCATGGACCAAAGGAACTGCCTACCTGGCAACAGGTGCTCCCAGCCACTGCTTTTCCCAGAAATGTCACAGCTCAGCTCAGATGTACCAGCTGTGTGTCTACATCTGAGGCTTCTGAGGTTCATTGGGCTTGCTGCTCTTCCTTTATGCAAACAGCTGATCCTGGGGTATTTGCAGCAATTTTGGGTTTAATTCCCCATGGGAGGAAGTTGTGTGGGTCTCTGGGCAGGCAGGCTTGGTGTTTGGAGCTGCAGGATGGTGGGGGCTTTCATCCCTAGGCAGGTGTTTGTCCCTGGGGAAATGCACTCTGGCAGTTTTCCCTCAGTGCATCCACTGGCATCGTGTGCTTGAGCCCATATGGTGCTTCCAGTGAAACTGCATTTTCTGTAGTTTCTGTCTAGCTAGGAATGATGCAAACCAGTCATCAGAGGGGATGCAGGAACTGAGCTGGGGCTGGAATCCTGGACCTGGCAGGGCTGTGGGGAGCAGGGAGGGCACAATTTCCTTCTTGGAGCATGTCAATGTACTGTGTTTTTCAGAATCTTTCAGCCAAAGCCATCCCATTAAGCATTAATAAATGGGTAGTTAATTGCACCAACAGGACTTACGTTTGCAGGCATGAGTTTTGTGAGTAGTCGTGTTTTGTTTTCCTCAGTCATTCCAGGAAAGAGGAATTCAGAGCCATGTTTACAGCCAGCCTCGGGAGATGGAACAGTTTAAGTAATACTTGTTCTCCGGAGGGAAAGATCCACAGTCGGTGTCACTGCAGTGTTTTTATATTTTTAATATCTTCATCACTGTCATACCAATATAATATTCATTGCAGTTTGGCTGAGGTGTCCTCAACAAGTTTAAGATCCAATGTGTGTGTGTGTGAATATGTATTTATACATATGTATGTATAATATTGCTGTATATTATTTGCATTAAGCAGTTACTCTTCCCCAATCTCCCTCTGTGACAGTGCAAAGACATCAGCTTTACCTACCTGGTGTAAGGTTGTTAAAGAACACTTTCAGATACTGTCCTTGACACTTTGTCCATTCATAACCCCAAATTGAAGAGCAGACCTTGTTATACTTCTGGTTTGTCACTTTCCTTCCAGCACTCTTGTCCCTCTCCCGGTGTCACCACTGAAGCACAACCCCTTGGTCGATTATTCTAAGGAATGACTGTTTTGCATACTACCTTGCTTTGTTTAAGTAATGTTTGTACAGAGATTTCAAAATATAAAGAGCTATATCATTGCTAAGTTTCATTATTATTTTTTTCATATCAGTGTTGCTAGTGACAGCAAAACAGTACGTGAAATAACACAAAATACTGTGTGTGTCCTTAAGGTAGTGGTTTTGGTTACGTCCTGAAGAACTGGTAAGAGCATGGGAAAGGGGAGGACAAGTGACAGGTCTGTGACTCCAGTGTAGACCCATGGCCTGTGTCAGGGTCTGAGAAGGGCTGTGCCACCTCTGGTGTGTTTTAAAACTGGCATTTTGCACTCAAATCCCAAGCGGGATCCCCAAAACCTGTAGGTGGTAACCAGGGTGATGACCCCAGCACGTGTCTGTCGTTGGGTTTGGATCCTGCCTGTGGGGGTAGCCCTGAGCTGCTGCTCTGGCAGCTGTGAGCCCTGTGGGGTGCCAGCACTGCTGCTCCCTAAGGAGGGGACCCAACTCCCCGGTGCTGGGACAGCAGGAGCACAAACCTGCTCACCTTTAACCAGCACCTGTCCCAACAAAGCAGGAAGGTTTGGTCCAAATGTACTGCTCTTGCATCCTTCTCAGAGGATGCCTCTGGAGGATCCTGGTCTCAGCTGATCAGTCAGAAATATCAGTTCCAATCCAGGGCTGCAGCAGTGACTGAGGAAGGATGGGGAGCCACTGACACATGGCCCCTCTGGATCTGGCCCCCTGGAAGCAGGTGCACCAGCTGACCCTGCATAGAAGAAATCCATCTTAAAAAGGAGTCATAGCCAAGACAGTTCTGCTCCACAGCTTGCTTATGGGACTATCATGGATAGCCTTCAACCTGGTATTTGTTGTCCCCAACATCTGGCTTAACAGATCAATTTCTGATTGGGAGCAGGAGTAAGATGGAAGATCCCTGCATGGGTGGTGCACCTGTTTTGGAAAGACGCCTTGTAAGCTGTGATGAGCCTGGTGGGTCCCTTCCAACTTAAGAATACTCTGTGATTCTGTCACCCTTCCTAGGAACAGCAGGGAAAACAAAGACCAGGAATGTACAAAAGGAAACTCTGTCAGTGTGAAAGTGGTTTCTGGCTTGATGGATTTAGGTTGGACTCAATGACTTCAGAGGTCTTTTCCAACCTACCTGAGTTAGTGGTGCTGTTACCAACCACTTGCACAACCACAGTTTGGAGGATGCTGGATAAGGGGCACGAGTCCCAAGAGCAGCTCCTGGCTAAGGCAAAATCCAGTATTTATGAGGACATGGCCACCTGCCTGAAGTGATGGCCCAGCTCATGCCTACACTGAGTTGTTCAAATAAAGATAGTGCTCTGTAACAGTAAACAGGTGACTACTTTAGATGCCACAGAGGAATGGTTGCATGCTTTTGGAAAACAAACTAAAATAGTCCCAGGCACGAGGGGCATCATCCCAAGCTTGGCAAGTGTGCCAGCACTTGAAGCAGTCAGCTTGGCAGCATTACTGCAACAGCCACTGGGACTTCTGCCATGGGGGCAAACAGCCTTTGGAGCAGTTTTTTTGAACCTCTAACCAGTAAGGTGGGAACCTATGAGCTGACCCCAGAAGGGATTCAAGGGATGCCAATACGAAATAAATGCTTTGAAGGAGACTATGCCTACAGGAATCAAACTATAGTGATGACCCATCGCACTCTTTGAGACAGGACAGCAGAGAGTCTGTTGCTGCATGGCTACCTCTCAATTCACTGAGGCCTCTACTCACAAGGCCCCACACCACTGAGCCTTCCTAGAACCCAGCAGGGTTGTACTTCTCTTTTTGCAGAAAAAAAAGAGAAGCTGTTCATTCCCCTCTCTTCAATGGCTTTTGTATCTGGCTGGAGATAGTTAAATCTCTCATGAGCTAGAGAGTGGTGAGCCTAAAGAAACATTCTCCTTCTTGGATGGCTGTGCAGTCAGCCAGGGTGCAGACAGCTTTTTTAAGTAAATGTGCTTTTTCCATGGCTGTATCAAATGCTGCAATGGAAATCGTGGGAATCTTCTGGTGGGGATCACTTCTGGATGTTTGTAGCACACAACAAAAGATGAAACATCCAAAAAAGGTGGGTTTCAGTAGCAGTCCTGGGTGGGAGCAGGAGTGGGCTTCTGTAGCCCAGGGAGAGGGGGAGCTTGGACCACTTGGCCAGGACTGTGGCAGCACAAACGTTGTTTGTATTACAAAGTAGACCCTGATGAGAGGGAACAATCTGATTTTTATTCGTGTCTCAACATATGTTATGAATCCATTTTCTGACATGGGGTAAAAATTTACTATAGGGGCTGTACACGAGCTGAAAGCCCTAACACGTGCCATGTTTTAAGGAGGCAGAAAATCGAGGGGAGCCCTATTCGGGGAGGCTTCGCATGACAGCCGACCAGGGCAGAGAAAGCTTCCGCGGCTGGGCTGCAGGCGACCCCCCTGACCCCCATGGGGCCTTGCCGGCCGGCAGAGCCCCAGATGCCCGGGGAAAAATGCCTGGAACACCGGGCTGTGGGAGGAGCCGTAGCACACCAACGCGGTGAACTGCACCACACCCCCGCCGGGTTTGGCTTCGTGGTGAGCAGGGCCTGCCTGGGGGTTCGGCTCCCTGCAGACCTGCCTCTTCCCTGCCCGTCGCCAGGGTAACCTGTGCTTCGAGGCCGCTGGAGCCCACAGCGACCCCGCTGCATGAGCCCACCGCCGGGAGAGAGGAGCCGCCGGCGCTGGCCGGGAGCCGCCGGGAGAGAGGAGCCGCTGGCCCTGGCTGGGAGTCTCTGGCTCTGGCCGGGAGCCGCCGGGAGAGAGGAGCCGCTGGCCCTGGCTGGGAGTCTCTGGCTCTGGCCGGGAGCCGCCGGGAGAGAGGAGCCGCTGGCCCTGGCTGGGAGTCTCTGGCTCTGGCCGGGAGCCGCCGGGAGAGAGGAGCCGCTGGCCCTGGCTGGGAGTCTCTGGCTCTGGCCGGGAGCCGCCGGGAGAGAGGAGCCGCTGGCCCTGGCTGGGAGTCTCTGGCTCTGGCCGGGAGACGCCGGGAGAGAGGAGCCGCTGGCCCTGGCTGGGAGTCTCTGGCTCTGGCCGGGAGCCGCCGGGAGAGAGGAGCCGCCGGCCCTGGCTGGGAGTCTCTGGCTCTGGCCGGGAGCCGCGCCGAGCCCGGCAGCACCGGCGCTGCCGTGTGCCTTGAGCGGGCGCCAGCGGGGCCTCCCGGGATTCTGCTGGGCACGTTCTGTCTGTTTTGCCCTTTCTCTCTTTCTCTCTTTTTTGTCCCCTCTTGGCAGAGACATTTATCAATAAACAGTTCTCAGATGGTCTGAGTCAACGGTGTCGTGTCTGCGCTTTATTTTTGTCCGAGAAATCTTACCTAAAAGAATCCTCCCCTATTCTTCTTACAGCAGGACAGGACACCTGATGAAAAGATTATCATGATCTTATTAGCCTCTATTCCTTCATCACCTAAACAAAGCCACCCACTCGTCCCTGCCTTGCAGGTGCAGAGTAAGAAACAGAAGGTCTTGATGCTGTGCAAGTGCTGATCAGCAACAGTAAAATATTGTTCTCTTGCCAACACTGTTTTCATCGCAAATCTGCAAAGCAGCACTGTGCCAGCTACTGAGAAAAAAATAAACTGTCCTAGCCAAACCCAGTGCAACTTCCACCTCCAAGCATGTTCAAGTGGTTGACCACCCTCTTGGTGAGGAACTTGTCCCCCAGTTTGGATGTACATCCAGAATTGTAGTATTTTAAGAGCAGAATCCAGCATTTATCCTTGTTAGATTTCATTTGGTTGGTGATTTCCCAAATGCACTAATCCATCAGGATCTCTCTATAATGGTCTCTCTACCCCCAGGAGAACGAATGGCTCCCTCTAATCTATTATCATTGGCCATTTGGCCCTAACATTGAGCCCAGGGAGCACCACTAGGGATTGGCTGCCAGCTGAATGTTACCTGAATTTCCTGGAGCTGTTTTCAGTCTGTTGTATGATAGTCCCAGTTAGCAGCTGGGAAGTTATCTACACAGTGAAGGATCCAGTGATTTTGAATATTATTGAATAGTACAGCAGTGCTCTTTTGATTGATCCTGCCAACTTACGAGTAAAAAAGTTATTTTCCTCCACTGATAAAGGTGCATCCTGCTGGGCACAAACAGGCCTGGTGTTGTACAGACCACCCCGTGGTCCAATCCCACACAGTTTTGCCAGTGACATCATTCTTGGAGCCAGATACAGGTAAACTGCTTTCCACCTGTTTCTTTTGATGTCATTCTCTACAACTGGGAGGATAGAAGGGAATAGCACCTCTCCTCCTAAAGCCTTTAACAATCTCCGCACAGCCCTGAAGACTTTTTAATCATGCTTGGACTTCTCATTGGGACTTTGTTGGTACACACAGAAAAGTAACAGCAAATAATGATCCCATGGCCCTGTGAGGCTACAGATGTTTCCTGTTAATGTGTCACCCTGAGCCCCAAGGAGGTAGAAAAATTCCCTAAAAGCAGAGTTTGGTCAACAGATTGGGCCCCTTGTTCTCCACAAAGGCCATTTATTTTTTATTTCATGGAGATTGTTATTAATTACATGAATGTACAGGGGCAGTGTGTTGACACTGTTGTACACCTGTGAAGAGTCTCTCCAATGCTTGGAAGGTCTTCAAGCCAACCTTTTCCAGGATAGCTACTGCTGTCAGGTAGAATTGCATTTAAAAATCCCATCTTTTACAGTTTGCTAACAGTGTACCTGTTGCTTTGCAGGAAGGAAGGATTCTCTTCCGCCTGTAGGTGGATGTGATTTACATTAAAACCAAAGTTATGGACTTCAACTAGTGATGGGAACATACTGATGAAAGGGATTTCTGATTTTTCTTACATGGAGCTTCCTATAAGGCTGCACATGACATTTTTTTGTAGGCTTATGGCTTCAGTTTAATATAAAACTTATGAATATTTCTTCTCTGTTGTCTGCCTGTTCCGCAAACTCAGGGATATAATTCTCTTAGTATATAGATCTGCATAGGTTTTAAAATTTGAAAGGGTTTGTTCGATTGTTTAAATGGTAATTTCCCTACAATTTAATGCTATTTTTTTGGATAAAATCTTGGAGTGTTTAGTTTTTCTTCCTTCTTTTCCCCTTCCACCCCTCCTCAGTTTAGCTTTCTAGTAACCTTCAAAGCTTGTGATGTTTATTTTGGAAATTCACTTTCACTAACATTAAAGGGGGACAGAATGTTACAGTGACTTGTGTGCCCCTCATTTCAAATTATAGGCTTTTGCCTCCACCGTGTGGCAGTTCTTCAGAACTGTCTTGAAGTGCTTTTGTGCAGAAGAAGAAAAAAGGACAAAGATGAGTTTACTAAACAGGTTAATTCAGCAGTAATTCAGACTTCTAAATATTGCTTCAATTAGGTAGTTCTTAGACTTCATTTAAAATTTTACCAGTGTTCACTCATCTCCATTTTGAGATGGGTGCATTGAAGAAATGATATTTTGGCATAATATACCATAATACTTTTTTTTTGTATAAACATGATTACCTATTTTCTGATAGTCTGTGTACATGTGTAAAAATACAACACTTGCATCAGTTTCCTTTGATTCACAGATAATCCTGCAAAAATGTACTGCTTAACTATATTTAGGAACATTAGGCTGCTCAGCTCTTAAGTGAGGGAAAACAAAATCAACTGGCCCACAAGAAATTTGGATTTGGTAGCTGGTTTATTGAATTTCAGACTGCAGATGAGAAGACTCAGGAATAAACATTTTAGATTAAAAACTTTGTAAAATGCTTTTTGCTTTTATTAAGGAATGCTTTGACTCGGGTATGTTGTTGAGTAATGTATTGTGAGCTGTGCTCCTGCCAACACGGTGATGTTTTCCACTTTTCCACAAATAAAACTTGTGTTGAAACCAGGAGCATGGCTCACAAACTGTAAATTCTGGTGTCCTGTATGTCAACACATCTTGGTTTCTCAAGTTTGTTAGCTTTGTAAGTAGACTTACAGTTTCAATAAAAAATTTATTGCTAATGTATTCAGATGCAGTTAAAATGACCCCAAAATTCTGATAATTGTGATCTCTGCAGATGAACTGTGGGTTTTGTTCATTACAGTTCTTTGCCTGAAGTTGGAGTCTCTCTTCTGTTTAGAAACAGCGGGAAAGTGAGAAATTCTTCTGAACAGCCTTTGTTTCATGGTTCCTGTTGTTTATTGCATCAGGTTTTGGTAAAGTTTACTGCAGAAATCTGTTTATGAACATATCATTTGTTGAAAGGATGAACTGATTTTTTAGTATGAAAAACTGAGAACTTTTCAGTACTTTTCAGTATTTTTTTCTTTTCTATTGTGTATCTCAGCCACCTAATTTTTGTGTGCTGGTAAGTTAAATGGTGTTGTTCTTTTGCCAAAACTCCTGTTTCCTCCTAATAACTAAATGTATAGCTGGCTATAATTCTATAGAGAATTAGAGTTACAAAGTTGTCTGTAATGACAAAAAAAACCCAAACCACTGTAAAATGAATTTTTTAGTCTGTTTAGGTCTTTTAATATATTAATAACATACATTATTAATTCAACTGAGCCAGTTTTGTCTCCTGCTCAAAAATGCTCATCAATCCAGACTGTAATAGAAGTCAGCTCTTGCAAGAGTATCTTTCTAAAAATTAATCTTGTTCACGGACACGAGCATAATGAAGAATTTAAAATGTACTTTTAATTATGTTGTTATGGAGACAGCTAGCCTAATAGACACACAATGATTAACTGCAATATGGGTGTTTTAATGGAGTGGGTGATAGTTATCACTGTCCCTTCAGGTATAGATGGTCAAATTTAGATGTTGCTGGGCATCTTCCTTGCTAAGCCTTGAAATGTTTGGGTTTTTTTCCAGATCTAATTACAGTTGCCACTGGGAAAGGTCCTGAAAGGCAAAGAATTATAAATTATCCCAAGTTGGAAGGGAACCATAGGGATCATAGGATCATAGCGTCCAACTCCTGCCGCTACAACTGTGGCACTGGTGCCTGTTTTAACTTACTACTAGTTGTACTGCAGGGGTGGCAGCTGGCATTCTGACTCCTAGGAGATGAAACCAAATTTATTTAGGTGAATTAAAGCTGTAGTAGCTTATCAAATTGTGAGGCAGGAGCAGCTGCATAGATGCTTTATTTCTAGGAGGCTTTTGTGACATCTGGCTCTAGATGGGCATTTAGTGAACCTTGAGAAATGATCTGTGTGTGTGACAGAGAGTCAGGGAGTCATTGGTGCAATACACAATGTGACAAAGACCAGGTCGAGTACAGGTAATCCAAAATGAGAGAAAAATCTGTAAGCAATAGTCTGAAAAAGTGATTGGGAAACTTCTAGTGTACAAATGTCACCAAACTCCTGTAAAATGCAGCAAGTATTGGAAGCTCGTGTTCTGATGTATCTTCTGCCATCTGAGATGTGTTTGAAAAGTTTATGTCCTGGTTTAAAGAAAAAAATGTCTGCTGAGGAAGGTGGGAACCTTCCTGGAATGGGAAAGAAGACCCTCCTCCCTCCAAAGTATTATAACACCAAAAATTATGGGGCTTGCAGGCAGAAAGGAAGGAAAAGGACTAATGGTTCTTTACTAGGATATGTACAGGTGTGTATCTGAAACACTGAACAGAACAAACAGCAACACAGTAACAGAAGTTTCCCACCTGCCAAGCAGGATGTCTTTTCAGATAAAGAAATTCACTGAGAGACCTACCGCACAACAGTTTAAAATTCTGACCTAAATTTAGCTTTGACATGTACCACGGGGCACTTATCTCTGAACCCTAACGCCTCGCATGGAAAAAATGAGGTTGCATAAATTTATTTGCTTTCAGCCTTATCACTACATATGAAAGAGAAAGAAACGGCTTAAGAACATTTTCTCAGTATTCTTCCAGTGCCCTTTTTTTTTCGTGCAGTTAAAGTACTGTGAGCAAAGTTGCCCCCTCTGTTTCTGCAAGAGCTGCCATCTCTGCCCTAAGGTGGAAGCTCATGGAATGTGGTTGACGGGGCACTGCTGTAAATGCCTGTGTGAGAGAAATGCACTGGGTTTTCTCCACCCAGCCTGGTTTTGCATGGCACTCTGAGCCAGGTGTTTATTTGCTGTGTGAAGGGGTTCCTTTTAACACCTAGAAGTGCTTTTGTGGCTATCGTGCTCTGACCACCTGGAATTGCTGGCATTTGGGTCCCAATAGGA
Source organism: Rhipidura dahli (assembly GCA_013399225.1). Taxonomy (NCBI): domain Eukaryota; kingdom Metazoa; phylum Chordata; class Aves; order Passeriformes; family Rhipiduridae; genus Rhipidura; species Rhipidura dahli. Next base: position 155,382 of record VXAC01003097.1, read on the forward strand.
CGGACTTGGAACAACGGTGCCTGTACTTTGTATGAACTCTTCAGGCTGGAAGAAAGGAGCTGTGTAGGGATTTGATTCCACAATCCCTATGTTAGGTTCTGATTAGTTTTTATGTTTCCTCTCAAAATATTTTTATTAAAAACCCAAGGAACACTACCGTAAAAGTTAACCAGTAGAAGACTTATTCTTAAAAAATTAGGCAAACTCTGATCACAAACCCTAATTCTTTTTTGCATATAGACTTCAGGTTTCGGGTGGGGAATAACAATTGACCAGATCATTTGATATGAACTGCATATGAGGAATATATTGTTTTTGTTTTCTGATGTCACTTAGAGCTAAAAAGTCATTATACTTCAACTATAAGTCTAATTGTTCTCTTCTGAAGCCTTACAGTATTTTATTTCATATTCTATGGGTTTAATTTTCTCAAACTTTTGTCTCCTAAAGTCAGTGAGGATCTTAAAATTGAAATCTCCAGCTATGCAATGACAGGACTAAAATAGCTGGTGAGTTTGACAGTGTGTTAAATGAATTGTGTTTAATAATAGCCTCATAGAAACAAATGTACTAATCACATCAAAGAAGATTCAGTAAAAGCAGGGTAAAGTTTTATGCAGCTCAAACTTTACATTCACATCAAATTTTTTGTGGGGTTGTGGATTTTGTTGGTTTCTTTGGTTTTTTGGGTTTGTGTTTGAGGGTTATTTTGTTGTTGATGTTTGGTTTTTTCCCCCCATCCCAGCCCTGTTAGAACTAATGGTGTAGACTTTCTTTGTGTACAAGGGGAGTACAAAACTTAGAAATTGTTGTGGCTTACTGCAGCAAAATAAAGAAAGCAGCAACCTGATCTGGCATATTAGGTTGGAATACTTGCCCTAACAGGATCTAGAGTTTCACATATAATGGTATTAAATACAAACATCTTTTCCTACAGCTAGTTGCAAAAGAGAAGAGGTGAATGTTTTTCACCTGCATGCTGTTACTGTGAATGTTTCATTATGATTCCCTCCTGATTGCCCTTTTCAATCCCATCTGTTACTTTCATCCAACAGTTTTCTTCCCATTTTGTTGCATGCTCAGGAGCAAAGAAATAGCTTTTCTTTCAGTGGAATACAAATAAATGTTCTACAGAAAGAAACATAGCCTACCACGGCAGTCCTTTATCCTGTTCTTAAGGGTACTTAGTGCTGTGTCACTGTTCAGAGATTCACTGATCAAATCTGCTCCCATTGTATTCCAGGCTGTCTTGGCACAGCAGGAAAAGCCTCCTTTCATAGAAAGAGGTACCACTACGTGGAAATTCAGCTGATAATCCATTGAATTGATTTTATATGTTTTAATTGCCAAGATTCTAGGCAGGAAAAAGGCCACAGATCTTCACCATGCAGGGAGGAAAAGTGTGAGAACAGCAAATTTTATAACAGATGATGGCCGAGGAGGTTTAGGTCACCATGAAACCCTGCACTTTCAAAGTTTCACTTGTGCATGGGAAGGATCTTGTTCTTGTAGGAGAATCTCTGTCTAGAACCCAGGTATCTCCTCTCTTATTTGCTGAAAATTGTCTTCAGTAGAAATATTCAAAATCTGAGAACTTAAACCATCCAGATCCTGTGTGGAGGACTAGACCTTCTGGAACACAGAGTCGTTTGTTGCAGTGCCTGTGCTGTTGCATTGGTTTTAGACTCCCACTCTTGTCACAGTGCTTTTGGTAAGCACTGCAGAGACACTTTGGGAGTAGGTACTGCCCTTCTTCAGAGTTGAAACCTGGAAATGTGAGATTGATGGAAATTGGGGTCTTCCTTTTATAGGCATGGAAATGACTGAGCTGAAAGGTTAAGTGACTGGGCCCAGGGTTACAGGGTGGATCTGGAGCAGCAGAACATGTGTAGATCAGAGTTTGGTGTAGCACTGTTGCAAGAAACATTCTTCCCTTCTTGCTAATGTCACTATGGAACAAGCAAATTCATTTTATTTGAAGAGAATTTGCTGTTGGGCAGCTTCTGCTGGAAAACTGTGGGTAAGGCTGTGTTAGTGCACCTTTTCTTTTGGAGCACAAACACACAGAGGTTCAAGTGCCTGCTCCCCTCCTTTGTGCTCTCTGTGATTTTGAGACGGGTGGAAATAACGTTTTACCTTGTCATCTTCAAAGGAGACAGCACCTGTAATCAGCTCAAAGTCAAGAGCTGTACACAAGTGTTGTCACCGCAGTGCAGCTGGGTTTGTGTCGTGATAGCAAAGAGGAGAATACAAATAGCAAAAAGGGGCTGGTGTGTCATGCAGGAGCAGCAAGGATTACATACATGAAGCGTAAGTCCTTTTCTCATGCAGAAGCAATAGAAATCTCTCAGTGAAAGAGAACAAAGAAATACTGTGTTAGACAAAGGAGGCGAGGTGAAATCCTCCTGTATCTGAGGTATCAACCACACAGTGCAGCTTCTCTGAGTGAGGGGAAGGAAAGCTTGTTTTTTTCCCTCCCAACAGAGGTCCTGTCAGATTGAGATTTAAATGCCCAGCTACCCTACAAAAACCAGACCTATCCTAATACATGCATTTACATTTCTTATTTATTTAAAAAAACCCCTAACTTTGGTAGGAATATTTTGGTGGATTGTGATTTTGTTGACAAAGAGAAGTAATACACCAAATTCTCATTTTTTCCTTCCCCCCTCCCCGCCAGGCCTCAGGTTTGAATAACCTGAATAAATGACTATATGAATATTTTTCTTCCCAAGGATAAGGAAGGTAAGCTTAAAATTAGCATCTCTGGTGGTAGGAGTATAGCCTGTAGAAAAGCCACGTGTGTATCTCTACCACCAAAGTGTTTGTAGGGCTTGGCCTCTGGAGGGGCCTCAGGGCTTTAGAAATCAGCAGAGATGATGCAAAAAACAAAAAGCTCCTGACCTGGCATTTGGACGCAGTTCAAGGTATTGATCCAAACGTGCTTGACTGGAATCTCAGAAGTGATGTCTGCAGGTTAGATTTCATGTGGTCTCTCCTTAGGCAGTGTGGTTTTAAACAAAGATCTCTGCAAAAGATTCTCAGGATGAGAAAGAACTTTCTGAAAGGTAAAAATGACACCAGAGGTTGAGACAGCAGTGCTCTTTGGGGTAGTCTTGTCAACTGAGTGCCTGCTCACACCTTTCTTCCCTTGACATTTTCTGGTCATATACATCAGCCTTGCTTCTACCCACGAGAAATATGAGTGGAACAAACAATGTCACTTGGTATCCAATTGTGACTTCAAAAAATTCTACTTAAAGATTTAGGTCCTACTGAAAGTGGTCATATTAAACTGATTTTGGACTGCAGGTCCTATGTAATTGAGAAGAGATAAAGAATCAAATCCAGTTAAAACTCTCACATTGTTTTTAAAAATAAGATAAAATAAATAGAAGCAAATTGGCTTGGGAGTGATAATTAGGGTATCTGTTGTGTTGAAACAAACTTTTTCACAAAGCTGGGCTGAGTAATGTAAGCTTTGTGTGCATCTACTCCTTTAGTCATCAATTTAGTGATGCCATTTGGGTTTATATTTTCTTTCATCAGATTTTGGCAGTTTAAGCTCTTGTTTTCGTCTGCATCTCCATGAAGGCACACAGAACCTGGTTCTTCTGTGGACTGAGTTCTGTCACAGGATGATCCCTTGGGTAAGGCTGTTATAGTAAAAAATACCAAATGAAAGCCTAAAGCAGAGCAACAGGATATCTCAAGTTGGTTTACAAAATGTGTGCCAAGCTGACTTAAAAAAACAAGAAACATTTATTTTATGATGAAAATAAAAACCCCTCTGGTTTTCATATTAGAAAAAATCAAGGAAACTTTCTCAGTATTGCTAGTGTTGAAATAGAAAATTCAATGTTTTAAAATGGGAAACCTACCCTTGGCCCAAATAAGAAGCCAGGTAATTGATTAATTCATAATTGATTGTAATTGCAACTTGTAACTCCTTGCCTACCAGACACAGTTTTTTTACTGGAGAATAATGAAGTGGGGCTGACCTAATTAGTCTGTCATGCTGTCCCTTGTCACATAATGCGGTTGAACAGCTCATTCCTTAATTGTCTGTCCTTCTTCTGGTGCTGCAAAGAGAATCCTTCTATTCATGGAAATACAAGGTACGCTTATAAAAATAAAACATTAATTTATTACATTTTAAAACATTTTGATGCTCAGGAGAATAGAAAACCTATAATTCAAAATGTGATTTATGTTCTATTACCTTGTTTCTGGCTTCACCAGTTTGCAAATACTGGGTTGGGCTGGTTTTCTGGAGGGACCTTTGTCCTCCAGGGGTTGCTAGTTCCAGTGTCTTATTGCTATTTCATTGAGGATTTTCTTTGGACATATTCTTGTATTAACAAATTAAATCTTTGAGTTATTTTATCCATTAGTACTATTTTGAATGAACTGTTGGGTACTGCTTATATATTTCTTTATTTTTGGTTTGAACTTATACTGTGGAACAGACTGACAACAGTGCCAGGTAATAGTTTATATTGGCAGTGGTCAGCTCAGGTTCATGTTGAGCCAGTCTGAGGATGAAGGTCCCACTTCCAGGAAGGAATATGTGATTTCTTAGGATATCCCCATTTAGCAAATTATTCAGGAATATATTGCATTGAAACAATGGGTTTAAATAACATGGACTTTAGGGTAGGCTTCACAGGAGGCCTAGAGCTTACTTTATGCATTAGTGTCTTGCTGAATAGAAAAAAACCACCACCAAATTTCAGAATATAATTTTTTGATAACAAGAAAATATATATAAAATTTAAAAAAAAATTTTGTGCATATTGTACTAACTGTACTGGTAATACAAAACCTGCATATGCATATGCATTCATGTGCAAAATTAACCTGTCCTTTCGTAGTTTTCAGATGTGAAAACTCATTTGCAAATATGCAAAATAATGCATACAAAGCAGAGATTTTATTGCAGTCTTTAGTGAAAATCAGCAAAAAGTGGTTTATGTTGAAATTCGAGTGTGTTTCTTTTTTTTTCATGTTTGCAACCCAAGTGCAAGGTTGTTATATCTAAAGTGTATGGAACAGGATCTGTTCTTAAGGTAATACTTCTTGAAGTGGTTTAAGCTAAACAGGGTAAGACTATAGAAACAAGTTCTGTCCTATCATTAGCTCTTTATGGTTCATTAGTTCCAACATTTGGAATCAGAATGCCACCTGGGTGAGCCTGCACAGGATTATTTTGTGCAGTGCTGTCTCTCCTGATGTAGTGCTGACTCTGTCATTCTCCTCTGAGGACTGCAGGCTGGCACGAGTGGGAAACACATAATTCTCATTACATGTGCAAAGCCAGGAGCGAGGGAAACAAGCTTGACTAAATGCTTGGATTTCAACCAATGGTGCAGCAAACTAATGCAGGTCCTGAGAATGAAAACTGTTGCTGTATATTTGTCAGCTGAAAACACTGTGAGCTTTAAGGATCAAAATTTATAAAAAGAAACTTGAGTATTCATCAAGTTAACCCTCTTCAGTTTAAAAGCATTAGGATTAACATTCCCATGAATAATGAAGGTGCTTGTTACTAATAACAATTGGTGATTTTATGCTGAAGGACACACGTGGCACTTTGATTTTGAGAGGATACATTCCTTGGCAGCAGCAGCCAATAAAAGTGGATAGAAATGTTCAGTACCAGTAGCTGCTGCAAGGACTCTTGTAGGTCAGTTTTTCTGACTATGCTTTAAAGCTAAGAAAGTTGCATCATCAGAGTTCCAGTTGTCCTTGAGAGCTTGACAGCAGCTTAGAGCCCCTCGCTGTCACCACAGTGTGTGGTTGCGTCGCTGTGTTTGTGGGCTGGCAGGACTCCTTCTGAGCACTGCCCTGCTCTTGCAAACAAGCTGTTCCCATTTACACAGCCCAGATTCTGCCATGTAAAAGCATTTTCATCTATTTTTTTTCTCCTTTCCAAAAGTCCAGAGAGTGCACAGGTGTTTATTAGTGTGTGTGACAGCTTAAATGGCTCTTACCAACAGTTGCCCAGTTAGGAAAGTGGCAGTCCTCATTTGTGGTGTTGAAACAAAAGGATCTCTAAACAAGTCTTGTGTGCTTCTTAAAATATAAAGTGATATCTCTGGAATGTATTTTGTGAGGTAGGAAACAATTTCAAAGAATAATTTGTGCTCGATAACAGATCAGTATGGAATAAAATAAATGTTAAGATGTTTAGAACTTATCTTTGGAAGACCAACTTGTTCTTGTGCTTACCAGCAAAGTTCTGGCCCCACATGAATCCTATAGTTATACCAACACTGTCTGACAAAAGTAGCCATGATATAAAGGGAGTGACATTAGAACAAGTAATATGTGTCAAACGTACAGTGAAGGAGGAGATAAAAAAAGAGTTTAATTTCCAACAGTTCCAGCAATATTTATTTCCTGGAATAGTGTCTTTTCTCAAACACTCACAGTGTTTTTCAAATAGAGCAAGAAATTTGGCCTCCACTGAATCTAATAATGGGTAAAACACTGACCCCTGTGGGGTTTGACCCCTACAGTTCTCAGACACTGCTGGCTGTGCTCTGTGGGGAAATCAGAAAGTGTGTGCAAACTCTGAAAGTGAAAATTCACCATGTTTTTTTCTAAATAGCTTTGTGAATAATTACTGAAATCCAGGCTGGATTCAAGATTGCAAAGCATTTGCTAAAACAGTGTGCAGGGGAAGTGAATGGAAAAATTTTGGTAACTTTGGTGAAAGTTTAAGCATCACAAAGGATTCCTTGAACAAGATTTATCCATCTACTTTAATGTAAACCTGTTTGCTATGTGCAGGTGAAATCAGCCTCAAAACTATTCAAGTTTTCTCACACTTACCATTCTCTCACTCAACAATACAACTTCAAGTTTGTAACTGATTTCAGAGCAGAGAAATACTTTGCTTACATGGAGAGAGAGCATGCATGCTTAATAGAGTATCTGTCTTTTTGAAGAACATAGAGCAATTAAAATCATTATAATTTATGCACATAATTACATGCCTAATATGTGTATAATTTATGTGTAGACAAGGGGGAAAAATTCTTTTACTGGGAAAGTAAGGCTGAGAAAACTGGGAGGTGAGCTACTGATGTGAGACATGACTGCAAATTTCAATTTCATGCTTTCCTTTTTCATATTCATTGTTGCTATTTTATGAGCCTACTTCTGTGGAAAAGTTAGTCCTGACCCAGACCTCTTTAGAGAAGTAGCCTAAAAATCAGAGTGGAAGCATGATGACCTGTGTGGGGAAAGAATTTGAAATGTTCTCTGTGTACAGTACAGCCTCCCATATCCCATGGCTTCCTACTACCACAGGGGTTACTTGGTTTTCTTTTTTTTTTGGTTTGTTTTTCAAAACTCAGTGATGCAATTGCTGGTTGCTTTAACAGTAGTTTAGTTTTAACAGTTTGCCAACCAAATACATAAATTCATGAGATTAGAAGGTCTTACCTTGGCTCTGTAAGGGTGTTGCTGTCCTGGAAGTTTCTAGACACAAGTGGAACCACTACTGGTATAAAGTTCTCATGCAAGTCCCCAAATTGCCCTGTAAGCCTTTATTAAACTGGAGGAAAGGGTCACCTGCTTGATGAGTAAGGAATGGACTGTGCTGAGCAGCCTGGAAACAGGTCAAGGAACAGCTGTTGTCTTCAATATGTTGTACCATAAAAAAATGTAGCATAAAAAGTGCCCTTCAGCACTTTTGATGCTCATCTGTAGTGCAGAATAAGAGCAGTGTAACAGAAACTCTCATCCCATCCCATGCCTTGTTTTCTTTCTTAGGTTTTTTTTGGTTTTTTTTTTTTTTTTTTCTGAAACAGCTATCCCACTTTCCAGGGTATTTCAAACAACACAAAAATATATTTTCGGTAAACTGACAATCCATACTTCATGAACAAAGTTTCTGAATTTTGAAGATATTCAAGAGATGAATGTTCTTCATTTTCAGTATTACATGTCTTTAGGTTAGGACTATGGGTTATGAAGATTGTTATTTATTATGCTTCTTAGTTTTCAAGTAACTTTGTTTCAAAAGAGGGTAATTGGTTTTGCTGTAGCGGCTTTTGCTGTAGCTAAAGGGCACTGAGTATCCCAGAGTAGCTGCCTTAGGTGTAATAAATACATGCACGGACAACCAGACCCTTTATCTATGGGAATAGTAAACAGTGACTATGTGGCATGTTAAGATCTAAATTAGTCTTTTGTGCTACTGGAATTCTTTTCTTTAATGCAACATCAATTCCCTTGGCATTTTTATGAGCAGCCATTGTTTTTCTTTCTTTCTAGTGAGGCAAGAAAGAAAAAGGTGGCACTTTGCCACCTTTTTTCCTTATTATTTTTGGAGTGTCCTAATGACTTTGAAAACTAATTGACTTCCCATTCCACTTCTCTTGCCAGCTTGGGTAAAAATGGCTTGATTGCATGCAAAAATAAAATATATCATAGAACAAAAAGAAAGGAAAAAATAATATTAAAGAACATGCAGGTTAGAGAGTGATACAACTGAGGGAGTAGAGGTTGTTGTCAGAACTGTAAGAACAGCTGTACTGAGTTGTATATATTATAATAATTATAGCATAGTCTAAAGTATGATAGGAAAGCAGAATGGATGAGACTGGAGGATTTGATCTGTGCCGCTCGAGGCAGGTCTGTAGCATTGGATGAAATTATGGTGATTTTTAACAAATTGAGGTACTTCTTGAAAATATGATGAACTTGTCAGAAAAGCTGTAAGGGAGAACTGTGGAAACCAGAAATGTCCACTGAAGGCAGCTGGTTACAGCCTCTCTGCAGGGGCCCAGTGAACAAATGGATTTATTCCCAAAAGAGGGGACAAGTCCCTTAGTTTTGCTTTAGGAAATTGGGTTAGTAAGTGATTCTGTAAAATTCAGAGCAACTTTGGAGTGCTGATAAATCTCACCCCCTGCATGAAGTCTGTGTCTGCATCACCTCTTGAGGGTTTTCAAAGAGTTCTGCAGCTTGTTTATGGGTCCTAAACCCATCAGCCTCCTTTTTCCTTTTGTTTGAGAAAGAATTAAAGATTTCGGTGGGTTCTTATGAGTGTTACTAGTTATTGCACTGCACTGTGATTACTGATTAGCTGCTGTGTTTGCCAGAGATAGGGTACTTGAACTTCAGAAATGTAGTAATAGTGTTTTTCAGGATGCTTTTGGGAAGACCAAAATCTTGCAGTGATAGATGCCAGGAATTAGGAGGTACTAAACAGAGGGGAGTAAAAAGCTGTACTGGTGTGACTGTTGCTTATATAGTAGAATTCTCATTTTGTTGCAATTTGAGCCACAAAACTGAGCTGCTCAGTGTATCCATTTTAACTTTCTCTTGGATCCTTAGTAAAGAACAGAGAATGTGGTACATATAAATTTGCCAGTTTGGTCTGTGTTGTGTCAGGGAACACCAAGGGTTAACAGGAGCTGTATGGATGTTTTTCACAGCTGAGGAGCAACTCAGGCTGTGTAGTTTCTGTCCAGTTTCCCTGGAGGAAAACAAATTCCACCTACTGCAAACTTGGAATTCATGTAGAGTAGTGATAGATGCAATCCCATAGCCATTCTTTCCAAGGCTTATTTTCCCATTTCATGCATGTGAACACAAATCCAGATGCTTCCTCTGCAGAAACATGGGTGCAGAAAACCGATTTTAATTAAACTTTATTAAAGTTTTAAATAGATGAGTATTGTAAGGCATTCTCATTAAAGCTCGACAGCAGATGATTTCATTATTTTCTTTGGGTTAGGAGTAGCTAGTTTATAACAAGGCCAGGAAAAACAATCAGCTTTAAAATTGAGGTTATCTAGTCTTTTATTCTCTGTTCCTGCTACTTTTGATGAAGATTAATCAATTCACCCCATGATCTGCAAATACGAAGGCTATGAAAGCCTCTTAATCTAAGTCTAAAAATACTCTTGCTGTTCCTGCAGTGGAATCTGCCATGACTTGTCACCAAGTGGATGCACTGGGCTCATTCTTTTTCACTCTGAAGCTTTTAGCGGGATTGGCCAGATTGTCTGTGGTGTGAATTTGCTGAGTGAGGTCTCTGTGTAGTGCTGAGTGAACTGCTGCTCATGCACACTCTCCCAGCAGTCTGTATGGGAACTGGGAGGGTGTGAGGCAGGTGTAGGGATAGCAATCTGTGAAAGAGATTAAAGCACTGGTGCTGGGCATCTTTCCCTCATGATTTTTCACTCTAATAATCCCTGGCAAAACCCAGTGTTCTGGTTTTGAGACTTGGAATATGTTAGCATAAATTCACCTCGAAGATGGTGGAAGCTTCCTCAGTTTTTAGCTTTGGGTTGTCAGTTTCTTCTTCACAGTATAATGTAATCTCTCAATTCTTAAGAACCATACAGCCCAAATCCAACAGTTCTAGTTTACTTTTTTCTCTAGGCTAATTAGATAAATAAGAACTTGGTACTTGCTTGGTTTTTAGGCAGCCTGAAGGCCTTGCAGTATTTTTATTTTTTTATAGATAGCTGGGCGAGGGATCTGTACGTATGTCATCTATGGCTCTTCTCCGTGACACTCTGTAATGTGTTTCACACTTGCTGTCCTATGAAAATGCTCTTCAACACTGGATATGTAGGCTGCTGCTGAACACTGAACTAAAAGGAAGTGGATAAAACCTCTGTGCTGAGACCCTTCTTTTCCAAAGAGCATTCAGAGGGAGCATGGCACTGCCCACATGTGGTACCACTGGAAAACTAACCAGTCTGTAGCCTCAAGCCTCCTTCAAACAGGAAAGGAGAGCCCTGAAGCAGCACAGTGACCTGGCAAGAGGAGGTTTCCCAATAGCAGTGATGGAGTCTTAAAAAAATAAAAAAAGAAAAGAAAAAAAAGCTTAAAAGATAAGATTTGGAAACCTTTTTGCTTGCACAAAAAGTACTGGGAGGGGGGCATGATAGTGCAGGCTAAAAGGCACTTTGCTGTTTAGCTTCATTGTGGTTAGAAATAGACTTCTGTGAAGGAAAGACTTGCCACTAGGATCTTGTGTTTGTCAACCTTTTGAGGGAGAGATGTGAGCTGGACAAGGACCTCAGGAGAGCGCTGGTGGTGGTGAAACAGGATTCCCCTGTCCTTTTTGGTATTTATGGGAGGTTTTGGATCTGCCACTCAGCTGAAGAGCTCACATTTCACTCTTTCCAAAGAGACTGTAGCCAGTAGTAGCCCATTGAGCTAATTGTTTGCTTGTTTGTGTGTTTGGAAACAGCAAAATAAAGAGAGAAATGAGCAGAGGCAGGCTGCCTTCTGAACAGAGTCCCAGAAATTAGAGTAATTTTCTGTGTGTTGAACAAGCTTGCAGCCAAAGTCTCTTTTGTCTGAAAGTGACATATTAGTCTCCAAGTTCCTTAGAAAAGAGGAAAATTACTGGCCAGTGGGGCCATTTATTTTTCTTTCTGTGTGTTTAAGGAAAAAGAAACACAGTCCGTTGCCTGGATCAAAAGGAATAGCTCACTCTACTACCCCTGCCCTTCCTGATCTACAGCACAAATCCCTATGGTGATATTTTAAGGTGCTGCTCTGAATTTTGCTGCCCTTCCTATTAAAATAAAATAGAAATTTTTGTAACTGCAAAGAAATTGGGTGTGTAGAACTCAATGAAATAATGGATTCATGGATGAAAATCTCTCTTAGCTGTTTGTCTATTGCACTCAGGGACTCAGCTGTGTATCAAAGAGCAGAAATTCATACATAGGTTATTCTCTTACCAAATTTCCTCCCTGCAAGTACAACAAGTAGATATGATTCATGTTGGGTAATAGAGCAATGGCTAAGAAGGTATTAAACTCTAAATTTTTAGTTATCAAAATGCATGAGAAATACAGAAGGGAAGGGGTGGAGGGGAAAGATGTAAAGGGGTGAATTAACCTGTCTTGGGCAATGTAGTGGTAAAGCTGGACTAATCCTTGAGATCCAGTGGAAAGGTTTAGGGCTCTTGCTCACACAGCTGTTAGAGGTGTTGCTACCCTTCGTCAGAGTGTGGGAGGAAAGAGAATTTTGAGATTAATAAATAAATTATTCTATCTCCTAGTCCAGGGTACTTTTGCTCTGTTTTGAGATATATTTGTTGGGGATGACCTTGTGGAACTATTTTCTCAGGCTGGAGTGCGGGTCCCTCTTCTCTATGGCAATAAGAGTCATAAATTGGTTATGGAGTTCCTAAGCTTCTTGCTCTTAGAAGTGAAAGGAACAAACTTCTAGATATTGTAGGCTTGAAAAAGTTACAGAGCACTGCAGCTTCTTGGAGGAGTTAATTTTCTGCTTTGGTAGAGAGGATCAAAATAACTTTGTGAAAGACAATTTTATGCATGTTAAAGAGAATAGTATAATGTTATAGTGTCAATATAACATACTCTAAAGTATAATAGGAAAGCAGAGGAGGTGAAACTTGAGAATTTCATCTGTGCCACTCAAGGCAGCTCAATCTGCCAAGAGTGTGGTAATGCACATGAGCCCTGGTGATGAAACATGGTCCAAACCTGTGTTCACTCACAGGAACCCAGCACTTGGTACCTCTCCTTTTGAAACCACTTTGAGATCTCTGTCATTATTTCAATGGCCTTTGCATGCCTTTGAGTATAATTTTTTTTTAGTTTGGAAGAATTCAGTTGATGAGCAGTATTTTTTCTGCTGCTGAGAATACCAGTTCTGTGTTTCAAACCATATCTGTTTAATAAAAGTATCACACATATTTGTGTATATTATGTATATATTAAAGTCCAATAGAGCAATACAGCTAAATGTAGCCCTATCTTAAGCAGATGAAGAATGAAGTCTGTATTTAAGTGGGTCTGCTTTGCATGTATTGCGGCCTCTGGGAGCTGGCTTCCCTCCCAGCCTGTGCTGATCACACTCCAAACACCTTACTGAGTGCTCTGAGATTTTATATGCATATATATGAATGTAAGAAGTCTAGAAACTCTGGAAATCCATGCAGAAATTGCTTCCAAACCCTTGGCAAGCAGCCAGAGCAAATGTGAGAGAAAATGAGGATTTTTTTCCAGCGAGCTGGGCAGTGTTTGGTACCTAGGTCTCTCCTGGGCACTTAGGGATGCATTTACATGCAGTGGAGATGTAATTCTGTGTATTTCCCAATTATCCTTAACTCTAAATTTGTCTCCCAGCAGCAGTGCTGCATGCTGAGAGTCAAGGGGGCTTTTTACACCTCTGTCCATGACGATGTCTCTTCTAATGAAATATAATGCATACAATACTTAATAGTTTTGTTTTAGAGCATGATGTCAGGGGCAGGAATAGTGAGCCCAGTTCTCCAGCCTCCCAGCTGAGTACTTAATAAGCCCAAACCAATGCTTTGTCAGCTCAGAGCAGCCAAAACCACTTTGTATTTTATTCTTTCTGGCTGTGATTGCAACATGCATCATGTTAGTGTTTGATCTGTACCCGTGTGTTCTGATACACACGTAAGGGATGGCAGGATAGAAGGTGCTTGAGATGTAATCACTTGTATTTCTATCCAGTTTATTTCGTGGAGGTCCTGCACTAAGTGACTGCTGACTCACTGCCATACAATTTTGGTTGGGTGTTTAAATCCCTTCTGAATGCCCTGAGCCTCATAAACCCTGGAAGCTTTTTTGTGTTTGCAACATCAGCAGGGGCTCAGCCTCTGGGGACCTCTCCATGTGTGCTGCCCGTGTCAGGACTCAATTATGGAGAAGCAATGGGAGGATCCATACCCAACAAATTCTCCACCAAGATAAAGCAGTCAGCAGAGAGGTCTTGTTTCTGCTTACAGAGGTGTTTCTTAATAAGCTCCAGCAGGTCTAGGAGCAATTTGATCACTGGAGAGTTTCTCAAGGAGGCACTCAAAAGACTGGGGAGACGTGAATTTTCAGGATGATTTTCATGCCTGCCTTGCCTGCGTGAGGCAGGGTGAGCTAGGATTTCAGTTTTCTCTTCCTGTTTTAACTCTCTTTCTTTGTCTGTGAACTTGGTGCAACTGAAGGAGGAGGGGAGAAGAGGGCAAAGACACTCAGCAGAAATCAGTCAACTACTATAAAAACACAGAAATGCCCTGAAGCTGGTTTTACTGCTGAGACTGGAGGGAGGAAAGGATGTTAAAGTGTCAGTAGGGCATCAGAGCTGTTGCAGAGTCCAGTTGTCCCTGGGTTTTGAATTCCCAAACAGATTTTTGCAATAGTGTGCTATTTCATGTTTGACTTCAGCCATTTTAATCTCTAACAAGGAGGAGGAATCCAGGGCAACAGTGTCAGCAGAACTGCAGGTGAATGCAGGGCTGTAGGAGATTATTTTCTGTGACATCTGCTACGATAGCCTGGAATTGCCAGGCAGGATGCTTTTCTCCCTGTTCAGAGGCCTTCTCAGCGAGAGCAAATGAAATGTAGTTTTCAGGTCTATTGTCACTGAAAAATGGTGTGAGATGCCCCTTAACACTGTTGAATCACTTTTTTTTTGGCCAGCCCTGTGCAGAACTTGTGAGTTTTATAGCTGTGGCTTTGATCCAAGAGTGACTTCCAGAAGGGGAATATCAGGGTGCTAGAGCAGAACCGACTATCTGAGTCCCTGACCACTTATGGACAAGACAGACAAATACAAGGATGAAACATTTCATGAAATTCCAGGCAAGACAAACAATGCTTCTTCATCTGTAGCATCAATAGCTGTGATGCCTAAATTATTTTACAGGGAAATTCAGTCTTTATGGTGTGGTCTTCAGGAGTTGTTAAGCACATTTTTCTGCTCCTCATCCTTGGTAATTGTGTTAGCCTGCTCCTCAAAGGTTCAAATTTAAATGTAAAACTAATAATAAATATTCCTAAATATAGGAATTATTTTCTTCATATCTTTGCAGACTTGCTGACAAAGCATTCAGGGATAGAAAGGACACAAAATGAACAAGCAGGTAATAGGCAAGTTTTTATAGAACTCAAAGTGCAGTTGTTCCTTCTGTCAGCTGAAAATTTGTATATGAAAGGAACTGCTAACCCAAATGGAAGAGCCAGACAAATTTAAATGCAAAAGTACCCTACTCCTCTTCTCCTTCTTCTGCTGGCCTTGTAAAAATTAGATTTTTTGCCATTTTGGATAAGTTGATATTGTGTGTCACTGTGTCTGGAGTACTTGGAGTTTAAAGCCATGTATGGTTTTGTGCTTAAAACCAGCATCAAAAAATGGGCTAGAAATCAGATGAATTTTTTTCTTCCAAAAAAAAAACCTTCATGACAGTAGTAGTTTTACTGCTGGAGGCAGGATGTATATCCATATGTCCCATTTAGGTTTCACATTGAGGATCCTGTGGAAATTCACGTTACCTGCAGGGTTTGAGGAACGCTTTTTTTTTTTAAGGGATTTTTTTGTTGGCTAAAAGAATGTACTAAAATATGTATAAATTCTCCTAAACCTGCTGTTGAACTTGTAAAATTAATTTCCCAAACAGCTGGATTTGAAGAATTTCAGATTTTAAAACCTTTTTTGATACAGTGCTTCCACCTGAACTCAGGGATGGAAGAAGCAGCCTGTATTTGTAGGCAGTGCTGGCTTTTCCAGAACTTGCTTTATAAAGTGCCCAGAAGATGGTGCCATGGTGTTGGTTTTGGCTACAGGAATGCTGAGATCTTGAGGTTTCATTTGGGTTTAAATTAAATTAAGTAATTTTATATGCTCTGATCAGAAGCTAACATTTTAAGAAATGGAATTTTAAAAATATTGTAGAGGCAATGTGTACTTTTGCTGAAGAGGGCAGCTGGATTTGATATACATGGCTGAAATACCTTCACTGTCCTTACAAATGCTTCTGAAAGCAGAACCAGTTTTCTAGGGAAGCCATGACTTTGCTCAATCCCTGTTCATGGAGAGGTGCAGTTGTTGTCACTCGTGGCTCTCACAGCATCTGTCACAGTCGAGTTCAGCACCTTTGCCTCCTGAGAGAAACAGGAGTTGCTTAGTGCTGTGTCTAGAGGAGGCAAGTCAGTTCTCAGGAAGAATGACTGCAGTTTAAGGTATACTTCTACCCCATACAGTCATCTCCTGATGTTAATAATCAGTGCCAGACAAGACATCTTTGTATTTCCACTTAATAATGATTAATTACAATTAATTAGAAACTGCTTTTTTGGAAAGATAGGTAAGCAGTCTGTACCCTTGTTCTTGGTGCTGCCCGTCTCATACCAAATCAAAGGGTTCATTTGGTGCTGGAAATTTTGGACTGAAATGCTGGAGGCTGAGAAACCACTTTGGGTATGAGAACAGCTGATTACATCCCCTTTACAACTACTAGGCCAAACCCCCAGACAATCAAAGAAAGAATCCCTAAAAATGTGTATGTAAATATATGTATGGGTTGGGGTCACGATTACCAGAAATCAAAAAAAAAAAAAACCCTTACTAATAGAGCAGTGAAAAGGTGATCCAAATTATTTTTCCTTCCCTGATCCTCTTAAAATGTGCCTGCCAATTTGTCAAAACATCTGGGAGGCTGCGATGTTAAAAAATGCATGCTGAGGAATGGAGAGAAGTTGTAGAGCCCTGCAGAGACTTGCATCCTTAGCAGCAGATGCTGCTCCAGTGTTCTCTTTTACTCCATTTCGGAGTAAGCTACACAAATTTAGCATTAGAGCCAGAAGCAGTGAGTAAGGAGAAAATCATGTCATCTTTGGAGACGAGATTCAAACTGTATAGAAGAGCACACAAAAATTCCTTCCAGGGTTATACAGGCTTGCTTCAATAATATGTTCATAGTGTTTAAAAAACCATTAAATTACTTGCCAGCCTCCTGTTAATAATGGAAAAGTCCTCATAGAACCTGAAGACCTGAACAATGGAGACACCCCAAAAGTGCAATAGGTTTTATTGTAATCATGAAACCGCAGTCTATAAATATTTAAAATCTCTTAAAATTGTGTTTCTAACTCTCCCTTTTGCAGGGTCCTGAATGCCGTGTTAATGTGAGTGAAATGCTTCTGGGAAACCCAGGGAAATGCAATAAAATTCGATTTAATACTGACTTACCCACATTCCTGTGCCTGCAGCTGCTGGATTTTGGTAGCAAATCAGCCATGGGCCACTTAATTAGTGTTTATTTCAGGAAGTATGAGCACTGGAATCCAAGTTCATATCCAGAGTTCAAACACTAACTTTTTAGTCTGTTGTGAGGTGGAAGCATGGAAGAAGCAAGTGAGCGTAGTTCTTGGAGGAGGAAATTGAGCAGGTGGTGTTTACTGATATTTTTAAGTTTAGCAGGCACTGATGCAACTCCTGGTTGAGTGATAAGTCACACAGTGGGATGTTTCTTACCTAGGAAGTCTCACTGTGGCACAGACTACAGAATGTGTGATGTTCCTGGGTTTTGAACTGTTCCTCAGCCTTCAATTCTGTGACCACTTTTAAGTGAGAGAGCTTCCTGCTTGCGATACAAGCGGCTAATTTGCAACTTAACATCAACTGCCCTTTCACTGAGAGGCAGTGTCAGATTTGCTGACTGATGTGCTTTCTGAAAGTGCTTCCCTGCTAAACTGGCTCTGATTAATAAAATATATGAAGGCAAACAAAAATTAGTCCTCCCTAGCATAGTTTTTTTTTGTAGTTATGACTAATTTACATGTGCAAGACCTTTAAGACCTGTTTTTTCAGGTTGTTATGCTTGCATTTTGGCCTTCAGGCACAGAACTGCTCTAAACTGCAAACTCTGTAGTTGCTTTGGCACAAGGCTTTGTTTAAACTAATCATCTTTGGTGAGAGACAGAGTGCTTCAAGAATAAAGTTGAATGACTTTTAGAATGGGTAGGTTGAGGTTCTGGTGGATTTTCAGGATAAGCTTTTCCACAGTTGTGGCCAAGAGGCATTAGTCCATAATGCTGGAATTTTTACAGAATGATGGAAATACTTAAAAACCCCATCTTCCTCTTGCCCTGCATAAGTTAGTAAGGCATAAAAAGGTGATGGCTCACTTGGCATTCGGTGCACACGAGGGTGTGTCCCTAAATGGGCTTCCTGGTGTCTGAATGAGCCTGCCCTCATTCTGTGCTTGTTCCTTGGGAAACAAGTCCCGTCTCTCCTTGCCATTTTGCCCCTTGGCTAGCAGTCCCCACATTTCTCCTCTGGGCCGGCACTGTGCCTGCATGCTCTGAGGTGCAGTTGCTGCAGGTGTTCTGGATTCCACTTCTGCAAAAGATTATTCAGGGAATTGCTTTACTTCATGCTCTTCCTTGGAATTCGAGCACCCTGTGTTTGGGGCAGTCAGCACAGACCAGTCAGTTTGCACACCCCACACTGCTTTTCAAGTCATTCAGTGAGATTGCAGCAGGCATTCCTGCTCCTTAAGCCCACTAGGTGCTTATGGAATCCTGTGCTACACAGGCTCTTTTCCCACACTTTGAGTGTGGCAAAAGACACTTGCTGTTTTACCCACAGTGCAGCAAACATGGATTGGTGACTGCAGAGATTGATTAAAGTTAGTCAGGAAGAATAAAATCAAGTCAGAGGCTTGCAGAGTTGTGCTGCTTATTTGATACTCTCCTAATACTCAGAAATCAAGACTTTTAATCCTACATATTAAAGCCTCAGGGAGTACTAAATTAATCAGATTATTTACCTATTTGGTTTTCCTGTTTAGGAACAGCACAGCTGACATATCTGTTGAGAAAAGAAGAGAGAGAGGTGTATACAGCCCACTATTTCCTGATAAAATGCATGTACTGGTTGTATACACAGCATCTTATGTTTGTAGTTACAAGACTGTCATTGTGACTCAAGCTCAACTTCCTACCGCATTCCAGTTATGGTTAGGAAAGCATCTTCACTATAAAAAGGAAGTAACTTAAGAGATAAAGGAATACCAGAGTTTAAAGTATATTTTAAATCTGTTGAGCAAAGCTGAAGCAGTGAATACAAGTCGTCACTGTTCTTTATCTTTTTTGCTTTTAATGGTCTGATTTGAATTTTGAATGCTTTGGCTAAGCAGCAGTGCTGAAGGACTCAGTAGGACCACTTCTGTTTCTTTTATTTAAATAAAACTGAACTAACTTTTTCAAGGTAAATATTTTAAGATTTCCCTTTCTGAAAATCTGTATTTTTTTATATAACTGATTCATTCCAGCTGAAATATCTACTGTATTCTAAAAGTTCTCCTCCCTTTGTCTTCTTTCCCAGGCAACAGCAGACTGGTGTTCCCCATAAATTTTAGAGCAATAAGTTACTAATGATCTCTGTAGGTTTTTCACAGGTGGTTTTTGCTGCCTTGGCCCAGTGCCCTTTCCTTGCTGTCATTTGCATGGCTTTCACTCCTTGGCTCCACCAGAACTGGAACAGGAATGGGATGGGCAAAGTCATCTCACAGGCTGGGGCTTGCTTGAGACTGTCCTCTTGTGCACCTCCTGATGCCACTACAGAATCTGGCAGAAACAAAGCAGAAAAGATTTATTGAGGAGGCTTGTACAGTTAGGGCTACACAGATTATAGCAATCATCATAATGAATTTAGTATAATATGGAATAAAGAGAAAAGGGCAAGTATTTAATCAAAACAGCGTTGAGTCCCCAAAGGAAAGATAAAATCAGTGGGATAGGAGTTGCAGTTTGATTTTTAAAGCTTTATCCCCCGATTTATTCACTTTATTTCAGACAGATTAAACCTTAAAACCCAGCTATCACCATGAAAATATCAACAGGATTAAGCATAGAATCTTTGGAGACAAGTATTTAAGTCAAGTAATTTAGCCAACCAGTTAAAATTTTTTCTTCTCAAGCATGCCTTTCACCTCCCTTATCTGCAATGCAGATCACTTGTGTTCAGTTTGGCCTGCATGGATAATTTCCAGTATTTCAGGATGTGAAACAAGGTGAGAATGCCTGCTGAGTTCTGCAGTGGGCTGAGGGAACTCGATATCCGTATTTTGTCAAAGTACCTGCAGCGGTGGTTCTGTATGTGAAAATAACCGCCCTGTATCTGTGTCCCCTGTTAACTGAGGTGTTCATCTCACCTGTTCCCAGCATTTGTTGGTTTGGAAGACAGTCGACCACTTCTTTCTGAGTTCTGGCCTCTGGCTGTTTCAGCCTGAAGGGATAAGTACAAAAAACATCCTGCCTGATCAATAGTTTATTAAAACTTTTGCCAGAGGCAGAAAGGAAAATGCTAATGCAGTTGCAATAGAAACCTGGGAGGTAAGAGAAGCCTTTCTGACCATCTGTGGCACATTCAGTCCCTTCCTGTGATTTTTGCTTAAAGGTTGTAGAATAGAATGACATAGAAAGAGTAAGGCTGTAAAAGCCCTCTGAGATCACTGAATCCAACCTGTTAACCCAGCCCTGTCAGTGCCATGGCTAAGCCATGTCCCCAGGTGCCACATTCACGTGTTTTTGAACACTGCCAGGGAAGTCAAACCAGTTTCATCTTTTCAGAACTGATGTGGGGAGGCAACTCTTCTGGGTCCAGCATCTCTACTTCTTTATCACAGTGTTTATCCCTGGATAACCAACTTGCACTTTTCTGAAGAAACCAGCTCCTTTGAATTGTTTTCCTAGTGTTGCAGTTTTGTTTTGTTTCCTTTGTTGTCATTCACGTTGCAGCTGCTAGGGTTGCTTTTGTTATTACAGCTGTTAATATTGCATGATCAAATGAATTGTTAATTGCCGAGCCTCTGAAGAGCAGACACGGGCTCACTGCCTCCAGTACATGTGGGAGGCTGTCAGGGACAGCTGGGACCTGATGTCAGATCAATCATGCACTGGAGGCTTACATCAGAAACTGGTTTTGGAAGTGAGGAAGCAGGTCCAGTGTTGAGAATATTCCTCAAAAGGATGTGTTCCTCCCTCTTGCTGAAAAGTCCCCCTTGAGGTGTCAGCCCGTAGCTGTAGTTACCTGACAGGTAGAAGTGCCAGCAGCTCATATTTCCTGTGTAGGAAATATTTTTCTATCATAGGATAGTCTGAAAGGGTGCCCTGCACTGTAGGACCTGTTTAGAGATGTTTACAATGTGCAAAATGAATCGTGTCAGTGCTCAAGGATGCTGATTTGGGTGTTTGTCTCTCTTCCCTCCCTTTCCAACGAGGCCCAGCAGCCTCTGAGCACTGCTGCCTGCCTTGGCACCCTGCTGTTATTTAAGGAAAGTTGATGCAGATTTGTTGTTTTCACTTATTTTTTATGAACACTGAAGATACTTTGCCTCCTAGGCAACACACTTCCCCCAACCCCATTTTTAGCTCTCCCAACAGTATTAGGGAATACTACTTAGAAGCACAGAAGGGAAACACTGGAGAGCAGCTTGATGAGTGGGTCCTTTCGTTTGAGAGCAGACAAATCATTCCATATGAAATTGATGTGATATGACAGCATAAAGAGCAAATGTAATTTCATTTTGCATTATTATTTATTAGATTTATAGCAAAACTGCAGTTACAGGGCAGCCTTGCTCATTGAAATATGCTGAGACAGGATCAGTTTGCACACAAGGAAAAGTTAATGGTATTGCAGAGAAGCTGCTGCTAGCACAAAAATGCATTCATTAGGCATGGTGGTGAGGTTTTACTTAGAAATAATGAATCCATGACTTAAAAGCGTGTACATTAAGTTCCAAAACCCACTTGTGGTGGCAGTGGCCCCAGAACAGTGGAGGTGGCAACAGAACTTCAGCACAGTGACATTCCTTAAATCTCTTCAAGTCACTTCTGTTAAGGAAGTTCTGTCTTCAGATGGGTGTCCCATCTATCGTTTCTGCTTCTGCTGATTAAATAGAGTTGGTGAAATATCAGATCCTTTTCTAGCTCTGCCAAAAAACCCCCAAACCCTCTACAATATCTCTGTGCTGGTGTCACAGTTAGCAGAAAGGTGAAATAGCAGCAGACCAGTACAAAGGTGACACGAATTAGTTTCTCTTCCCTGATTCTCTTCAAATGTGTCCACCTGTTTTTCAAGAATCAAGAGGTTGCAATGTTAGAAAATTCAACAGCAAACAAAAAAAATTATTTTTGGAAATTCAGATTTCCATTTTTTCGTTGAATCTTACATCTTAGTCAATAGATAACAAGAGAGGAGGATGGAGAGAACTATGAAGAAGGATCGTGGAGAAGATCAGCCTGCCTGCCTTTTAATCTGCATAGATTCTATTTCAATTAAAATAATTTCATCTGCTGAAATGAAGATTACACTGATGAAATACAACAGTGCTCTCTGACAGATGGCTTTTGGGAAGACACTCATTCACATACACAGTAGGGGCATGACTACTGTAAAGAAAGAGAAATCTGTGCTGGTCCACGTACTTTGCTTCAAAAGGGGTGCAAGGGAAGGTGAGGATGTGCTCTGGTGTTTGGTGGTTTGTTTTTTTCCTATTGAAAAATGCACCTCAAGAATGTTTTCACTTGGAAATCAAGATAGCAGGAATCTAAAAGGAGCTCGCAGAAGGATAACAAAAGGCTTCCAACATGTCAGTTGAATAAGGTTATCCAATTTTCCCTTTTCCCAGAGCACGAGATAGGTAAAACATGGATGAATGCTGAGGATAGCAGGTGTATGGGATCATTTCCTTGTTCCACTGGCGTCTGACTGCCAGAGAAGGGGTGCTCCTGGGTGGACCTTGGCACACTGCTGGAGACACTGGAGGGTCTGGTGGAGGTGGGGCTGTTGACATGTGCTGAAAGCCATGGGTCCCTCCTTCCAGGCTGGAGTGGATTTGCATCCCCACAGCTCAGAGAAATCTGCAGTTAGACCAGATAACACTCTCTGGGCTCTCATTCTCTGTTTTGTTCCTGCTAAAAAATCAGCCCAACGTGTGTGTTGGAAAGAACATCAGCTTGAAGGAAGGTTGAGTAGGCTGTGCTGGAGCTGGTCCATACTTGTAAGTATAAGTTAATGATCAAATGTGATCATAGGGAATCTCATTTTCTTGAGAGCATACATTTAAAAAGAGATATTAACACTGTAGTGTGGTACAAAAGACACTGCAATAGCCATGGTAGAATGCCAATGTTCCAGAGATCTGACAAATGCAGCATTTGTTATTTACCTATTCAAAATGCTTTGCTTTGAGAAAGCAGTGCTGAGTGCCAGCAGAAGGGTGTTCATTACAAATTCAACGCAACATGCAGTGAGCTTCAGCACAGAGCTGACTGTGGCTTCACTTATAAGGTAGAAAGTAAATTAATTGGTCCATAATTCAAGCTGAAATAAGGAGAGGAGAGAGATAAGATGAGCTGTCAAGGGAAGCAGGTACATTCACTGGTGAATTTTGGGGAGTGAGTTGAGGGAAAGGAGCACTTACCCTTGAGAACTGCACAAGATCATTTGTAAAGTCATTAGTCTTATGAATTATTTTGACTGTTATTGTTATTAATTATTTGTACTGAAGTAGCACTTGGAGAAAGGAGTTATGCTAAAAATCCTCCTGACTTCTGCTACAGCATACAATAAAAAGGCAATATTTCCCCTAAAGAGCTTTCAGTCTTAATGCCACTCTATAGTCACTGTTCATCTTTTCATCTGGTATTTCCATCCTCTTTTATTCTGATACATAGCATCTGAACTTCTTCCTCAGAACTGCTTTGGTGTTTTGGCAAATATGAAATTCATGCATCTGCACTCTTATGTCTGACTATTGTTTGTTTTTTTCTCAGTGGTTCCTTTTCTCACAGTTAACATTCCCCTTCTCTTACTTCCTTCTCTCCTTTTCTGCAATTTCTGGTATTGTCTCAGTCTCCATTTTTAAACCTTTGTCAGAGTTCTCTCATATTTTCCTTGGATGCTTTTTTGTCTGACATTTTCCCACTTGGTTCTCTTTGCAATTTTGAGGGAGATCTGTGAACAAGCAACTCCTGCCATCATTTGTCCTCAGGCACTTTTTCTGGTGAATTTTTCTATCCCTCTTTGCTTTCCAGATCCAGCAAGAATCCACCACCAGGAAAAGGTCATGGAGAAAGCACACCTATTAGTAGAGAAGGTGATTGCCGTGCATTAGGGAGAGAGGATTGCCAGCAGGTTGAGAGAAGTGATCCTGCCCCTCTGCTCATGATTTCTGGGGGGCCTGGATCTGGAGAGTCTTCAGTACAGGACAACTACACTGAATTTACTTGAGATAAAGCCTGGATATTACAGACTTTTATAAATAATAAGCACTGGGAGCTCCCTGGCAAGGTCTTGATGTTGTCTGTTGGATCATGGTGAAGAAAAGGAAATTTGGCAAAAAAGGAGCAAGTTAATTGTCAGCAGCGTGTCCCTCTGCTCTGCTGTTAATTGTGGTGCCTCACTGTAGTTTGCAAAAATTCCAGCTGTACTGCCAGGGTAGCCTTTACACAGAATTGCTGTTGTCACAACTGTTATTGTTCAAGAACTGCATTTTTCAATTAGGGGGAATACATGAGATCCATTATCTGTAACAGTCTCTTTTAATGATAACAACAGATACGGTAATTAGTCCAGTATATGAAATTAAAGATATTTAAATAATTATAGTGTAATCAAGTCAAAATTACTGCTGTCTTTATTTGAGGCTAGATTACGGGGAAAACACCACAGGAAAATAAGTGCTTTGAAATCTAAAAGGCACCAGTATTTGATAGTACATTTGCATATATAGCATCACGTAAGTTTGGTTTATGCCTGCCTAAGATTTAAAATATAAATAACAGTCTCTAGGCCAGATTTCAGAGGCTTGGCTGTGACAGCAACTCCTTTGTGGCTTGGTTTGCTGGCGTGTATCAGCTGGTTTGGTATGGTGGATTTGCAGCATAAAGGTGAATGTAATGGTGCTCAACTGGGTGACTCAGGAATGTCTGCATTCTAAATGCCTGCTTATTGGATTTTCTTGGAAAAGTTTCAATTTTTTTCAGTTCCCTTCTCCCGTTTCTTATCTGATGCTGCACATTGTCTTTAATCAAAGATAAATAAATAAAAAGACCAGGGAGCACAGAGGCATCAATTCAAGGGAAAATATTAATTTTTGCATTAAGTGGAGAAAACCCCAACAACAACCCCCTGCAAAGCAAGCAAACAAAACCGAACCAAACTAAACATAAGCAATATTAACAAACACTGTACATGGAACCAAAATTCACAGCTTCCCCCTCACTCCCCCTTCTCCATTTCAGACTTTGAAGAAAACCACCTCTTGTGTAAATTTTTACCTTTAGTAGCAGGTGCTGACTCACCAAGCCAGAGGAAGGCACAGTTCAGAGGTCTGGCAGAATTACAGCTGGTGGGTTTCAGGCACTGCCTGTGTAAAAGGGGAACTGGAAACGGCTGTTTATTTATATGTGTGAAAAGGATGGCAAGGAAGTATTTTTATTATTTGACTTTACTGCAGAAATTTATCAAGGCTATATTTATATTTTATATTCTTGAGGGATGTAATTCCCCAAAGTCATGTGAAATATTGGTGGCAAAACCCCAGTTTTCAACCTGGGCTCTGAATTTTGGAGGGGGTTCCTGAGAGAAGATGCTGATACCTCTGGTTGGCAAGGTGAGCACTGAGCTCCTGTGCTGGTGGTGCAGAGGAGGGGCTGCAGAGATGCATTTAAAATTAAAACTTCTTTCCAACTTGCCCACACAAACAGAAGAGAAACACTTGACCCTCAAGAAGGTAACAGGCACCTCATGATTTATTGTAGATCAAAGTTCATTCTTTCACCTGACAGAAAAACATTTGCAAGCGCAAAGGGTCCGATTCAGAGGGGACCGACTCCATTAACTGCAATTTTTCATCCACTTTTCCATATCAGCAGCGAATTTACCTTTTCTCTGGGTTTGATGTTGAGTATCATATGTGTCCTTAAGGTCACAAGTGTTTCTCCAGCCCCACAGATGCAATAACCAACAAGAAGAATAGTCCATGAAGGATTTTCTTTTCATTACATAGGAGATACTGGGAAAACAGGAGGCTTCTTTACTTCCAATGTGGTTATTTAATGTGAATTTTTTTTACTTGTTCATTATTATTAAAAATAATTGCAAGATGGAACAAAAACTAATTTTACAGTAAAGACAGTGAAAACAAACAGGAAACTAATTTTAGGAATTGAGATAAGGTTTTAAAACAGGATGTTTCTGTGTTTAGACAATTCAGTTTGTTTTACATGAGGATGTTCTCTCTGAGAAACATCCCCCACCCCACCTCCAATCCTTTGAAAGCAAGATGAATAACTAGATTTCTCACACAGACCCTCTGCAGCTTTCACTAGATGCAAGGATACTCCCAGAAAGCTTTGAATTGCTAAGAGGTAGATTGATTAAATTTATCCTAAATACCCCTTTCAGCAGGTTAGGAAATGGACCCCCGGGTTTTGGTGTGTCACACAGAATGGTCTGAGACCTGACCTTTAATGAGTTTTATCAATACTGTTGAATAATTTCTACTCAGAATTTATTTACTTCTTCAGTGTCTTGCTTAATTTGATTTGTGAATCTATTATTTTTTTCTTTTGCTTTAAAGTCATGGGTTTTATATTCAGTTTTTCAAATGCTTCAGCAGTAACTTCTGTTATCCTTGACATTTCTGTGTCACCATAATATGAACTGCTGCAGTGGGAAACTTAATCCTCTAATCTGTCTAGCTCAGATGCATTGTTCGTATAGAGACATTTTCTAATTCAGTGTATTTATTAACAACTCTGAGCCCCCTGTTGGCTCTGGCATCTGTAGTGGGAGCATTTATATTAATGGAAACTGTAGTCAAAGAGTGGTCTTATGCCTTGTTCTGCTGCCTGGAATGACGGGGCTGGTCCATATGGTTGTAGGACCCAGCTGTGCCTCTTGGTTGAAGAAGCTGTAAAATACACACCAATGTACACATATACAGGTGTGTGTACATATGTATCCAGGCTGCCAGTTTATCAACTCTTCTATTGGAAGGCAGATCCGAATATTAACCCAAAATTTCCTAAGTTTTCCTGGGAATCCTAAAAATAATATGTGGTAGCTGTTCAAGAAAACAAACCATTCTGGCAGTTTTGGGCTTTCAGATGAGTGTTCAGTTTTCTGGAGAACCAGATTTTTCTGTGATGTTTTCCAGAACCTCAAGTTTAGGCAATGGAACATTTCTGACCACTCCTACTATTTAATTACTTTATTTCCCATCTGTTTACTCTCAAAACCAAGTTGGTTGGGGGAAATAATTCGCCACTGTTGAGGATGGAAAACTGACCTGGATGAGTTTTCAGGGTAACTGGTCTACCACTTACATTTGAATGCTGGAAAAGGCACATAGCAAAGTGTGAATGTAAAATATATAGAAATACTCGTATTAACTTGTTATTCTTCTTATTAAATATTAAAAATAAATATTAAAATACTATTATTTAACTTAATAAATATAATGTCTGGATCAGCAGGTGCTTTAATAAAGTCAAAACAAACTGCTTTATTGTATGTAGAAAATCACAGGATGGGGTGGAAGATCATTAGTGATATGATGTAGTTTATGCAGTTCAGCTGGAGATTAATGGCAAATACCATCATGAAGTTTAGAAAGGAGATTGAATAACACACGGGAAGTAAATACTGCACCCCCATGACACTAGGATTCATCTTACTCGTGATTATTCCATGCTGGAAGCATGAGAGAAAAGTGCCTCTGTTTCTGGTGTAACAAAGCTTTCTTCACTCTCTCTATCCCTACAAAAAAAGCCCGAGGAAAAAAAGAAGTTTTACACACGGTCTCCCAGAAAGAAACAGGATGAAAACATTCCTCAAACTGCAAAGAAAGAAGGTCCTCATCACTAATAATGTTTTCTATTATCAAATGTTCTGTAATCTGAAAACTGAAAACATGAGCAAATATTATTTCTATTTATCTGTCTGTCTGTGCTATACTATAAACACATGCTCAAAGGTTTGATATTATTTTGTTTGAGAAATACTCATTAATGACTGTGATTCATTGTCCAGATAATATAAACTGATTGGGCAAAAGATAAGTTTACAACATGGAATTGTTTTGAATAATGGGAATTAATTTTTCTCAAGAGTTGGCACATTTATTAGGAAGCCCTTTGATGGTTCTTGGAGAAATAAATCAGTGCTAGTTGGTTTCATTCTTTATTGACAATGGTATTTTGGATTTGGCAGTGTCTGGAGAACTGTTTTCAGCTGAAGTTGTTGGCATAGTCACTGAATGATGATATTGTGAAGAAAAAATAATTTCATTGTAAGGCTACTGAAAGCTGCAGTGAAATCACAGAAGAAATATCTGTTCACATTGCAACTTACCATGCTAAAAGCCACAAGGAAATGGCTGCAAAAAGGTATATTTTGACAGTCTTGGAAATAAAGTATTTCTGTTTCACTGTTATCAGGTGCTTTTGTTCCCCGGTAACTTCAAGACATCTATTTTGTATCATTGAGTCAAATTATTCCTTGTCACTCCCATGCCTACTCTCTTCAATTTCCCCTAAATTTACTTCCCAGTTTACCCACCTTTGTTTCTTTCTCTATCTCTCTGCTATTCCTTCAAAATGCTGAAGAGAGCCAAGCCAATCTTCCACATACAAATTTGTTACCATCTCTGGCATCTTCCCTACTTAAATCTTCTTGGAAAGCTGTATATCAATGCCCCTAATAAAAATCGTTTTTTGAGAGTCCTGTGGCACTTACAAGAACCAGAAATATGTGACTATGCATCTATACATCTTCAATTTACTAATGTTTTGGGTAGCTTTATGCATAATGAAAAACCAAACACTACTGAAGGTACACAGAGAGATTTTGGCAAATCCATTGGTGTTCAGGTATTTCCTGGTAGCAAGCAGTTATTTTCTTTTGCAAATTAACACTAAATATAGGTGGGGTGTGAAATTCACTTGGCTGGAGTACTCTGCGCTTGTCCATTACATTCATCACTTCTGTTCTCATTGACCCTTACTAGGCAGTTACTGAGCCCAGCGCCATAATTTCCTGCAAATAGCCCTTATTAAGTGAGGAATTGCTTGTGAGGATGATGAATTCATATAGTGCTATCTTTCACAAGATCAGATCTGATAAAAGGTCACCTGGTACAATTTGTTATGTAAATGAGTTTTCCAGACTGTTTCTCTTTCTACTTGTGCTGTTGCCTAGGCTGTCATCAGACTTCAAAGAAATCATTATTCTTCCAGCTTTTGACTATAAACAAAATTCTTGCTGAACCTAAATGATGCTGCAAAATATCTCTTTGCAGGGCAAAGAGAATTGTGCAAAAGTAATTCAGTCTATTGAGCTACTCGCACCCATTGTGTTTGACTGTGCCCTACTGACATTGTATTTTTTTTCCTGAAAAATATTGGAAATCATTTTCACTGATGGAACTGATGGGAAATAATGAGTCAATCACATGAGAGAGAGTGGATTCAGTAAGCTCAATGCAAACTATTTTGAAAGTTTTAAAACTCTCTTTGTCCACAAAATGTCAGTGGTTTTTTTTCTTCCTCCTCAAGGTTATTTTGAAAGCAAATATTTGGAGTCTGTCATACATTCCTGACTATTCTGAGAAACAGTGAAGAAAGAAACAAAAATATCTACAGTGAGAGACAAGGAAGCAAGAGGAATGAGTAAGGAAAGGTGAAGGCAGGTGCAGTCAGTGGTGTGGATTCCATATTCCATGTAAGCTGATGTAGGGTTTTTATATCTGCTCCTGTAAAATGGCAACTCTGGGTCTTAGGCAACCTGGTGGGTCTCATGGGGTCTCTCTTAAAATGGGGACATGGAATTGTTGCCAGCTTCTTGCTCTTTCACCCTGGCAATCCACAGGAGCAAGCACTTCATGCCAGTCAGCAACAACTCCTGCCATGTAATTAAAATGAAAGAACATAAAAGCAAGTCCAGTGGCTACTCCGACCACCCTATGATGGTTTTAATTTTGGCTAATTCTGAAGTGTGCCCTGGTGGAATTTGATCCCATCAGTGCCATATCGAACTTTACTAGTTACAGTGCCAATGTTCTAAGGCTTTGTCCTTCCTGCTATTATGAATCCCCCTTCTGAATGAACAAATGAACAAATTATCAAATGAACAAATGAATATTTATTTTGGTTAAAGTTTGCCTGCCTGGTTTTGGTCCACACACTCCACTGCTCTTCAACAGTTTGGTTCATTCAGGGCAAAAATATGAGGAAATTTTTCTTAGTTTTTCTTTAATTAGTATAGCATAAAGTGTTCAAAAATATACCAGCTATTGATTGTGAATGTTAGCTAATTATGCCTTGGTCCTAATTATACTACTGATTCAGAAAGCTAATGGACTACATTCCTATCTTAGTTTGGCAGCATGTGAGGATTAAGCACTGAATGT
The DNA here is from genome assembly GCA_013399225.1 of Rhipidura dahli. NCBI lineage: Eukaryota > Metazoa > Chordata > Aves > Passeriformes > Rhipiduridae > Rhipidura > Rhipidura dahli. The sequence continues at coordinate 185,620 of VXAC01003097.1, forward strand.
CAACTATGGTTTCAGAGTGAGATTCCTTGATAACAGAATGGTTTTTATTTTGGTGAAGATACTTTCCTAAAGGTGCTGACTAGGGAGGAAATTTTTACACATGAGAGAAATACTGTGCTCAGCACCGCTGGCTGGAGTGGTCACACGAGCTCCTGGAAGCTGCTCTGCCCAGCTCAGGCACTTTCTTCCTGCTGTGAGGGGCTGTTAGACAGGGATGTTTATTAACAACTTGGATAGAATCGAGAGCCAAAGCATATAGAGACAATGTGTAGGGGAGATGGCTTTGTGATGGATGTGCCACGTGTGCCTTGTTTGTGGGGTATGTGGATATAGAATTCAGTGTTCAGTGAAGGGAGTAACCAGGCTGAGCCATGAGAAATACCATACTCTCCAGCCAGAAATAAATTATACAAAATACAAAAAAAAAAAGCAAGTGATTTAACTCACCTTTCTAATTTCAGGCTTGCTACTCTGTCTTTACAATAGGAGGCTGCATAAGTGTACAAGAGATTAACCTGCTGCTAAGCCATCTTTCACAGCTCTTGTTAAAAACTGACACCAGTATCAAGGGGCAGATACGAAGCACAGGTCCTGCTGCAACCTGTGAGTCTATGAGCCTATCATGGTGTTGCATGATCATGTAATTTTCTGTTCTGGAGTCCCTTTCTCTTGTCCTCTCACTTAACAAAGACAAAAATCTTATGAAGTGTGTCTTGATGCATAATCTGACTTTTCTCTTTGTAGTCTTCTGAAATTGGGTATGCTGGGTATGAATCTCTTGCTGGCTTTTCAAAAGTAAACCCTGAGTAAACCCTGCCTCAGTGACAAAATAATTGAGATTCTTCTGTTTAGGTGGTGAAATCAGGTCACCCAGGGAGCAACACTCACGGAATTAACCCTTGGACTCCTAGTGCGTAACAACTTAAAATTTTATTGAATGACTAGCTTCCTGGGGATCACCAAATAAAGCAGTACTTATAATACTTTTCATTTGACAAGAGGTAGGAGGGAAGATAGGTTCTGTTATCAAAAATGTTTCCAGCACAGATTCAAACCCCACACTGAAGTCCAAGTGAAGCCCATGGGTGTCCCCAGTGTCTTATGTACTTAAATTCTGAAATAGATCCATTAAAGACAATTCTGGAATTTCCCTACTGGAAGAAAATCTCATCTTTCAAAGCTCAGCCACCTTTGGCCTCAGCTTGATTATATTCATATATATACATATATATTTTTTTTTCCATCAAAGTTTTTTCTAATTGCTGGGAAGCTGTAAAAGACAATGCATAAGGAGAGTGTATGACTGGTAAAGCCAAAGTCACACAGCAGCTGAGTTTGAAATACATGTTCTGTCCTCTTTTGGCATTGTGAAAGTCTCTCCTCCACAACAATCTCTTAAGCACTTTATTTAATGCTGACTCTGAGAATTCACTGGTACACACAGTGCGAATATCTTGGCTAAGTGGTAGTTGGCAAGTCCTGTTACACATGTGGGTTCTTCACAGTACATAGAACAGTGGGGGAGGATGGCTGGGGGGTGTACCTGCCTCAGAAATGCCTAGTTTCACAAGAAATATTGAACCAGTCCAAAAAGGTTTTATCCTCAAATTAACAAAAAAAAAATTCCTGAACGGAACCCAAGCAGCATGCATGCAGGAGTTCTGCTGAATACAATACTTGCTGTGTCCTGAGGCAGTGCCTAAATGCAATTAGAAATTGTATCCTGCCTTCTGGCTGGGAAGAAAGCATTTGAAACATGATTTCTTAGCAGAAAGTTCTTATGTGAATTCCTTTATGGCAAAGAGGAGTGAGCATCTTTTTCCTTCGCTAACAGGGCACATTTTGTTGTGCTATCTTAAATAAATGCCCTTGTGAAAGGAATGCAATCATTAGAGTGGTTATAAGGAGTCAGACCTTTGGTCAAAACAAAACAACACTGCAATTCCAGTATGTGAGTTCTGGTTATAAACTGCCAGCAGTTTTGACAGTACCTAATAGTTCATGGTGAATTCCTCTTTGTGATAAAACTAGTCCAAATTATCTTCTTGTGTCAGACTGAAGGTTTCCTGGGAGATTTGGCCCATCACAGATTGTAAAGAAACTTACTAAAATGTCTACATTTTTATATATGCTAAAAACAAGGGATTTTATTAGACCAGTAAGATTTTTAAAATAGCAAAACTAAACTATGTTCACGAGGGTCCAGCTCATTCCTCCTTCTTGAGGATATTATCTCAGTGGTCCTTAGTTTCTTGCATAAAATATGGTTTTCATAAGTCACCAGAAATTCTGTTCTGACTGAATTAATGGGGGACATCCCACTGAATAAGAATTTAAGTCTTTTCTTATAGTCAGTGTTCAGTGTAGTGAATTTCACTGCCTGATTCTGTAGAATGGAAGAAGAAATGGAGGTAATTTTGACTTTCACTAATTTGGTCCAGTTCCAGGCATTGCACTATTCAGTTGAATTCAGATTTGAGCTTTATACAACCAAATACTTGTACTTCAGCTGAGACCTTCACTGCATCTACTTGGAAACTGGGATTTTTACCCCATCTGTGGTTGGTTGTATCTTACAGCTGTGTGTCTTGGAAGTACCTCATGGCATTAAAATTGTCCTATCTCAATTAATTGTAATAATGGTGAAATGGAACTCCATGAGGCAAAGCAAGGAGATCAGACAGCTCAGAGAGAATGGCAATTTTGGAGCACTTCATCCCTTTCATAGCACTGCATGGTTTCCTTTCTGTCCTTCAGAGCTGACACTCAGTTGTCTGTTCTGCTTTGGTTTGTAATACATCTTCTGAGGTGAGGTGTGCCAAAGAACTCCTGATGTAGAGATCAAAGCCAGGACCTATCAAATGTGCTAATGAAAACACCTCAAAACCAGTTCAGTGCAAAAAAGGAAAAATCTCTCAGCCAACAATAGTTTTCATGTAGAATGCAATGCAAGGATGTAGCTACAGCACAAATTAATGCATTTTATGAACTGGGCTGAGTTCAGGAACATAAAAAGAAATGCATTGTGCTGCTGCAGTGAGTTTTTAACGGCCCTTTCAGGCAGTTTGCATTTGTAATTCTCCTTACAATGTGACATCTTTTAGCTCAGTTACACTTAACATGGCAAATAAGTTCAGGCATTCAATTCTAAAGTTAACTTTTCATAGAGTATCAAAGTACTGCTAGTAAATCCACACTACTCAGTCTAATGCATAATGAAGAGCTGTAATACTCTGAATAAATCCATTACTCAAATGTATACTGTAATGAACATATAACTCTTTAGTGTTTGCCTGACTTAGGTAATATGGTTAAGATTAACAGCAATGAAAGCAACATTGCAAACACTCAAAAATCCCAAATATTTCTGAATGAGGATTGAGAAAATATTGTCTGTAAAGTACACCCTGGATAATCTGTGCCTGCAAGTGGAAAATATAGCTTCTTTCAATTTTTTCCCTTTTCTTTCTTTTTTTTTCTTTTTTTTTTTTTTTTTGGTACACAGCAGAGAAATAGAAAACCTCCTAAAATCTCTTCCTAAAAGATCATATGGCACTAGTTGGAGTTTAGTCTAGCAAAAGTGCTTCTCATGGTACATAAGGAAGTGTGATATCCCATTAAAATGGGAGAGAATACTATTAATCTCTATTAAAAAGACTAATGAAATGGAGTATGATATCCTGCCAGCTGTGGCTTAGAATTCTTCCTTCTTTCATTTTAATTAGAAACAGGAAAACCCATAATCAGAGCAGAGCATGGAAGTGGTGGAGAAGGAAGTAATTTAGAAGTGTTTTCTTTAATTTTTCAAATCTGAAGGACCTGAGGGATCCAGCTCTTGGTTTAAACAAGAGCAGCCATTTGACATGCAGCTCTCCAGAAAATGCAAGTCAAAAAGTCTGGGCTGTGGGAGTAAAAAGCACGTGTGGTTTTTTTTCCCTTAAGTCTCATTTTGATCTTTAACATGTAGCAATTTACTAATGCAGGGAGATTTCTTCCATGCTCCATAGTAGATGAGTTATATGGGTGCCTCAAATGGCTGATCCTGCATCTGTGAGTCCGTGTGTTCAGCAGGAATAGTTTATATGCCTTTTTCTCATGGAACTTCATGGTTCTTGCTATTTTCTAGGGCATTAGAACAGATATTTAAGTGATTCTGGGCCTCAACTGGCAGCCAGTACAAAAAGCTGATGTACAAACTGTTCCCCCACAAAAAGTCTTAGCACCACCACTGAGCATATCCACACTGCACACTTTGAAGTGCACAGACCAAGTATCCCAAAGGGAAAGAGCATATGTTGCTGCAGTCCTGTGGCAATGCCAGAGGTGTAAGATTTACTTTGGTTGTGAAATTTTGTTTGTTATTTATTCAGCTACTCTGGATTGAGTACATCATTGCTCTGCAAAGCCCCAATATCCCATATCTCATATCAAAATACACCTCCATGTTTAGTGCTCAAAATGAAGATGTAACACGACACGTCAACTCAACCTATGAAAAGGTGCACCAAAAAGAAAGCCTTGGCATCCCTGAACACATTTCTGTGAGACAGTTTGTTGGGTTTCACACCTTGTTACTCATGAAGTTCAGTGGTGTGTTCCTACCCCCAGGCCACAGCTTTCCTGCTGACAGATGCATATAAACACCTGGCTAATGCAGTCAGGGGAGCTCAGGTTTGGGCTGGGTCACTTCTGTGGCAGGGTACTCCACAACCAGGGCCACAAAGGCCAGCAGCGGCACAGGGCTCATCATGGGAGGTTGTTACATACCAAGGGGCCTACCACTGCACGGCTTACTAGTCCTCTTGAAGCTAAATATCAAAAATTAATTAAATATTTATTAATTATGATATAATTCTGCGGCAAAACCCTGGGGAACGTGGGACAGTAGGGAGCAGGGGAAGGAAGACCTGGGGGAGATCCTGCAAATGTAGTTAATGGTATTTGCACATATCTAACATTCAATAGCGAATAGAAAAAGTCACTCATGTTCTAATCCTTTTACAGGTCATCACAGTAGCTGTGCCTATATGAAGATGTACATCTGTGGGGTTTTCCAGCTCAGCTGGCAAGGGATGCAAGTACCTCATGAAAAAATAACGCAGTCACAGACAAGTGTTCCTCTTTCATAATGAGCTGAGCATCACGTAAGTTCAGAGCTATAAACATTTATTTCACTTTATTATTGCAACAGAACACCAAATTAAGCTTTTTGGATAAATTATTTATTTATAAATAAAGCCAAGTAATCCCTGACTAAAATGTATTTGAGAAGACATTTATTTTATGAGCATTCACAAAGAGAATGTGTTTCACTGAAATGTTGAAGCAGAATGTAGGAGCTGATCGGACATGCCTGCCACATTGCCTAGGCATGACCTTGAAGAACCTGGGGGACTAAGAGAGTTGCAATGCTACTGACATTATACCTGCCAATGTGGTAACTCAGAAATCAGAACTATACACATAACTTGTTTTCAAGTCTGGTGTCTCACCTTTCATCTAAAGTATGATTAGGAAAACCAACAGCAACCCCCTCCTTTCCAAAAAACCAATCAACCACCTCTACAGCTATATAGACTTAAAGATGTTTATCTTGAGCAAAATGTTTTCCTCTGATGAATAACCAGCATAATAATTTGTCTTTCATTTTAGTGGTTTTTAATTCCACTCAAATCTGAGCTTCTGATACAAATTGTTTAGATGAAGAAGTAAACTTGTATTTCTAATGGATTACTTGTGGAGCAGAGCAGGCAATAAAATGAATAATGGAGGGGAATCTTTAAAAATTGCAAACTGACCTTTGAAATGTCAGAATTTGGATGTTTCCTGTAATCAGCATTCTGTGATAAATGAGAGCAGTAAATGTAAAGATCCTTGGTTCAAAGTGTGTGTAATCGAAATCCAATGAGAGATCGATGGCCTTTTGGTGACCTTTTCTGAAAAGGTCAAATGACAGTATTTATGGGAAACTTTTCATGTGCTTGGAGGATGATTATAAATGGTTTTATTGTATTTCAGTGTTCTAGTTATAGAGGAAAACTGCCTATTTGTCTGAGGTCTATATATTTGTATGAGGATGTATGTCATTGTCAGTCATTTACCCTTGTAGGTGTGTCAATTTTATACATAAAAATATGTATACACGTTCCCTGACATACTTGTATTATTTGAAATTTTAAGTTAATATTCCTATAAATAACATAAATGAGAGGAATGCTACTTCAAACATACAAAATATCACCTACTTATTTTTAAGGAAGGCAGCAGGAGGATCTAGGATGACTTCAGTGGAAAATTGGTTCCATTCTGCCAACAGTGACAACATATTGAAAATGAAATAATCAACACAAGCTCCTATCACATCATCACAATCCAGAAGACACTGCAGTAAGTGATGGAGAGTAAGTCTCCCTCTCTAGAAGCACCTTTTATGAAAAAGTCTTTTGAGGCATTTTTTTCTGAGTAGCTGTTGGAGAATGTTTTTTTGCTGATCTTACACACCAAAGTGTCTAAAATGATCCAAACTTAATTTAGAGGCCGTCATCACCAGATCATAAACTTTTTCATATCTGCCTTGCAGTTTTATATTTCAAATTATGAAAAAATGCTATTTATTTATCTGAATGATTGATACATTTTTTTCTGAAATTATATATGTATATTCAGCTTTCTGTGAGGGCCTGCACTACTTGATTTTCTTTTTATCTCTGTGAAAATTTATCCTTAAACTAGAGATATCTCCCACCTTTCTGTGGAAAAGAATTGGTTATGACCTTTTACATTTCATTACAAAAGCTTCATATGCTTGTAGCTTAAGCATATTTGCTTTAAAGGAGTCAGTTATTACGTCAGACTCATCATTAATTACTGGGAAATCATGTAGACACCAGATCATCCCCACAGAAATACTCTCTTATCACTGGGGAATGAGAATTTTCACATTTGGGCAACTGGTAATTGAAGCATAGGACATAAATTCACAGGAATACATTTTTAGGAGTTTTGCTGGCCATGGAACTGTTTGTTTCCCTGATGGAAATTTAAATGGAGGGCTGAGAGCCCAGCTCAGTTCTTCTCTCCTTTTGCATCATTCATCATTAATGAACCAACACGGATAAGGATATAATTACTCTGATCATAGTAAACAGGTTTGATGGCTCTGGTGACAAGAAACCTCCTTGCTCTACTGGTTCTGTCCTTGTTGGAAGAGTAGAAATGGGTGAAGAGGGAAAAGGAAGAGATTTAGCAGTGTGAAGTATCAGCTGTACCTGGACATAGAAATAAATCTGTGAAAAGGTAAGCAGTTTTTACTGTGACCCCATTCAGAGCTGAACTGTAGTTTAAATTAACTGAAAAGGGCTCTTTCCATATGCAAAAATAGAACTATGTCTTAGATGACATATTTCATTTATATGCAAGTATATAATGCCAAATCACAGTGATAAAATGACAGGGTCTCTGATCTGTAAGTGGCCTGTTCTATTAATATTTCTTTACACTATGCAGCACTAGCTATTTCTGGAACTATCCTAAACTTAAATATGCCAGCTATTACTTCATACCTTTATTCTGCAACCTGAAGCTGGAGCTGCAAGCTGTGATGTGCTGTGTTTTTATCTGCATTACCAGATAATTTGATATTGCAGGAAGAGGGGAGCTGGAGTCTCATCTTTCTGACATGGCTGAGTGATGCATTTTCTATTAAATACAGTCAGGTGAAACCGGCCAGGAATATCCTATCTCATGATTGCTATAACTTGTGATTAAAAGATGGGTTACGTTGAGACAGCTTTGTTACAACCTTCCTTTGATAGAGAAACTGCATAGTTTTAAACTCAGGCAGTATACACAGCACGTCAAGCTGATGTCTTTCAAAGGGGGGGAAAAAATTGGTTCCTTTCTTAATAGTTTGGGGCTTCACAATGAAATGAGCTTTCAGTAAACGACTCCTCTAGTAAAAGTGTGGATGAGAAAAATAAATTAGAAGAGAAGAAGTCAGTGAATAGTTAAGAATGCAACCATTTATTCAATTATTTTTGTACTTTGGGTAAATTTTCAGCCCTGAGTACAAAATGCCTTCCTTATACTAAGGAGATTTGCATTTTAATTCACTGCACATAACAAATCCCTATAAACCTTTGTGTCTTGCCACAAACTACAAATGTCAGAACCTTGAGGGCTCCAGCCTATTGTTTAAACAAAAAGGGATGAATATATTCAGACCTTAAATCTATCACAAAATTAGGTACTTTGGCATTAACATAGGAGTTAATTTTAGCAATTATACATCAGATGGCATGTTTGCGCATTAAATCCTTGGACTGACATGTCAGGTAGGGAGTAGATATTCAGAAAAATAATTACTTTCTTCATGTGAGCAAGTGTTTTGACCACACTTTTGTGTTTGTCTTTACAAAGTTTGTGTAAAGTTAGTTTGTTTCTAAATATCACAGTGTGAATTGGGTATGCAGAGATGCAGACGGTGAACTTTGCTTTCAAAATTTAGTTTGCCAATATGTATTACATTTGTGGATACCAAGGTCAGGTCTCAGATTTAAAAATACCTGCCATAGTAAAATATTTGTCCTTCCAAAGTAACAGAAATTGTTCAGCTGCCAATGCAAAAGATTAGTTCAGAGACATTTTTTGGTTGGCGTGATTTACTGATGAAATCAGGATAATGATTACTTGAGAAGATGCTCCAGCAGTGATATATTTTGAAGCGAAGTGAAAACAAAGAATTCTAAGACTACTTAAGAAGTGCTAATGCTGTGAAACAGATTTGAAAGTCCTCAGGAAGTTGCCTCCATTGATACATGACAGAACCTGATCTAACTTATCTAAGTTTTGATGTTCATTTCTTGTTCTTTTCTATTCTCTTCTACCTCAGTGAACCCAAACTGTTCATGATGCCCCATGTAAAACTTCAGTCTGTACTAGAATAAGCATCAGCTGTTTCATCAGGTGTGTGAGGCTGTTCTGGATTTTATGAACAAATCTGTTCTGCTCAAAAAGGTTTCTCTTGGGCTATCAAAAGCTGCCTAGTGTAGCAATAATATGTAATTTTCTTTTTCTTTTTTTGAAGGAAGTGCACAAGCCTTGAGTTACGATTTCTCTCACAGAATTACAGGCTCCAGACAGTATTAGAAAGTGTATGTTTGGTGAAAATTCACCTAAAGAGACAAACCCAGCTGGCTGTCACAGCAAGTATATCTGAAATATCACCAAATGCCACCATGCTGTTTTCCTGGCACATATGTGTCTCTCCACTGTGTTTGGCCAAAAATGATTATTATGGTAGGTTAGAAGTTATGGCTGTTTTGGGAAGATGGTAAAGATCTGCCAGCTAGTATAAATATAATGCTTTTCTGCAGATTTACCTGATAAAATTGTTCCAGTGGAAGAAAAAGTGCTGTGGTAATTCATAAAGGAAACTTTCTATTATCATTATATTTTCCATTGCTGAAAGGATGTATGGCATTTAGAAATGCCTCTGTCCAAAGAAAAAGGTAGCTTCAGCGGTTTTTTTTTCTTTCCCATGGTTCTTTAGATACTTCCTTAAAAAGAATTTGTCATTATCATTTTTCCTTCATGAACAGAACACAAAATGCTGATGCTACCAAATTTCAGCTTTGTAGAAATAAACAATTTGTTTTCATTCAGCACAGTTCTTGCTGTAGAAAGTGCAGACACCTATAGCTACGTGATGACTTGCTCTTTGGAAGGATATTTGGAAAAACGTGTTCAGGAGATGAACTGAACTTTCTCAGGACCACTTCTTAAATTTGACCCAAAGAAAAATTTCAGAAAAGAAAATAAATACTTCCAGGCTGTTTTTATGCTTTTTCCTCTATAAGCACCAGGCTCAGCTCAGCTTGAGAGGGGAACATTAACCTTACATGACATAACTTTTCCATTAGTGCAGAACAGTTGAAGAAACTCTTGAACAACTTTTCCAGCACATGGAAAAGGTAAGGCCAACACAAAGGGAAAATGGCCAAACACATCAACACCACAAAAAGCTGCTGCTGCCATCTCTTTGCAGCTAATGTTACTATATACATGCATCTCTGCATGGGTTTTTGTCAGTTCTGGAGGATGAAAGAAGGCTTGGGTTTCATTCATGTGAAAGGCAAAATCAAATTCTCCGAAAACTGTTAGACCCACAAGGTTTGTGCTTGGCCAAGGGCAGATGAAATCTCAGCACAAGTAGAACCAGTTCGAGAGAACACACGCCTCTGTAATCAGAATTTAACACAGGCAATATACTTTAGTGTGCAAGGAACTGCAGCTGTTCCTCTGAGTTTTAATCTCCATTCCTGAACTACCAGTGTCCAAACAGGCAATAAAAGTGACCTTCCCTAGCTTGTGCTTCTCATTACTGAAGGTGAAAAATGACAAGGCAAAAAAACCAAGTGTCTAGAAATCATACTGTCATGACTGATACAGCTGATTCATTTGACACTTGTACTGGAATCTGATTCAGAAAAGACAGCTTCACAGAACTAGGAAACATGGACATAGTTAGGAGACATTGTGTGACTTTAGAAAGGAAAAAGGAGGTTTCTTAACACATTTATCTTTCCTTGGACAGCACATAAGCCATGCCTATGCAGTCATGTATTGCTGAGGCAGGTGGCCATGCAGGTCAGGCTGCTGAGGGGCTGCCAGCAGAAATCACAAGGATTAAGGCTCAGAGGACTGTGGGCTGCTGCAGTCTGATCAGTGACTAGTGGAGATTGATAAAACGCTGCAAATTACTGTCTGTGATATTCATAATGGTTTTCTTCAAGTACTCCAAATTCAGACCTGGCAGTTGAGTGCAGGAGGCAGATGTTTGACTGCTCCTGTGCTTTGAGACAGGGATGGTGATAAACAACCTGATATAAAACAAGCAGCGCTAGATTCAAACAGGGTTCATGGCAGACAGAGATACAGTAGCATATTATATGGGGGTTGAGCAATTTATTGAAGATTCAGAGCTCAAGTTCTGACATTGAGATATCAATCACATGAGATTAGTGTTGAGGGGTGTTTGCTTTCTGCCTACAGATAAACATCTACCCTGAATGAGTTGAGAGATTTGCATGTAAACCTGCTCTGCACCTTAAATGTGAGTCACTGGCTTTTCTTTTCTGCTTTGTCATGAAAAGTATACTTAAAATATACTTGTATATACTTTATAATAAGTGTATTTGTGTATACTTTATATATGCTTAGGGACATAAAAATACATTTAAATCTTGGCTTGGGTGCATAGGTAACTGCAGTGCTCGTTCTTGTACAAAACATATCCAGAATTTTTTTCCTCAAGTCTGCTGTTTCTTTAAATACTCCATCCCTAAGAGATACCATTTTAAATGTCAGTTGTTCTTCTGAAGCTGGAATGTACTCAAACAGTATCACACATCAGACTTGGTGGATGCTGAATCTGAATGTAAAAGAAAATCAGATGTTTAGTCTTTCTATCCATGTGAAATTGTGGCATCAGTGAGCTGAAAATGTGGTAGGATGAAGTTGAGAAAGTCTTACTTTTCCATTCTCTGTTACTGCAATTCTTAAATTTTCTCTTTAAAGAATTGATTCTATGTTTTATATTTTTATTTTATATTTTATTTGTGTACCCAATAGATTATTTGAAGCACAAGGCATTCTCTTAATGTAGTCAGCTGTAGAAAACAGAAGCTATTACTAGATTTGCTGTTAAGAACACTGAAATCCATATTGAAGCAAAGATAATGAAAATAAGTTATTCTAAATTGTAAAAGGTATGGTAGATTTCATTGACATAAAACCTAGTAATTGGCATTGTTATATAATGGCAATTAAAAAGCACTATAAAGAATAACGTCTGATCCAAAGGCTGTCTGGGTGAGAAAAATAAATGTCCTGTAAAGGAAACATACAGTGTACACGGAAAGAAGATAATATTCCATGATTTGATATACAGTCCTGGAGAACACACAGCATGAGCAGATCTTTCTTGAAAGCTTCTGTAATTTGAAACTACACCATGGAGAAATCCAAGTGAGTGAGAAAATCTGTATTCAGATCTGAGATACTGGACTGAAAAGTGTATTTACCCTCTCCCACCTAGTTCAGTAAGAGGGATTATGAAAGCTAAAAGCATAGAAAACTGTGTGGCTTATTTGATACAAAGATTTCTGTACCTCCTCCTGACCTTTCTCTTGGCACATATTTGTCTCGCTGTCCTCATTGCCGGTGTTCTCTCACACACTTAATCAACAGGTAACTTTGGCTTCTTCAGCTTCTCTGCCATCTTCTGAGGACTTTGATCTGTGCCCTTCTGGCCACTACCAAAAGATTTGGGACTCCAAAGTCCTTTTTATGGCTGTATGTGAAGATACTTCATCTCCCTTTGGTTATTGTTTAATCTGGTCTGTTTCTATAATTCACGCATAACCTTTATCTCCTCTTGTGCCCCAGAGATGGTGAATGGATATAATTTTTCTGCAGCCTCCAATTCCACCCACCCTATTCCCCTTAAAACCCTAAGGATTTTTTACTTAATTCTCTTTGCATGTATCATAATCATTATCTTGACTTCATGCCATTAGTTACTACTGTACATCTTTATTGAACATTATCTGAAAAGGGAATGTAGAAAATCATTATGGGCCTGCTTGCAAATATACTTAGTTAAATGTAATCTTCCCATTTGATTTTCAGTGGATTTAGAATTACAGGTGTTTTTTTTCCTTCAAAATAACTTTACCACTAAGAAACTCTAGCTAGCATTCCTGGGGAAGTTATTATGTTATTTTCTGGATCAGTCTTGAAGTTCTTTGTTCCAGTGAATCCCCGGAGGCTGGGTAAGTAAAGGAGATTTGGATTAGCTGTCTGAAACTAATGGCATTAAATCAATTGCTACAAGAATATATTTAGGCTGAGCATTAATAATATGGGATGCTGGATGACATAATGATGGAGCACTGGCCTGGGATTTGGGAGGTCTGGACTCTGTTCTTGGCTCAGTCCGTAACTTGCTGGGCGACCTCTGGAAAGTCACTTTACTTATTTTGCCTTATTAAAAAGTTTAATGTGGAAAGTGCTTTGAACTATTCTGATGGCAAGTGTTATGGCAGTGCCACATATTTTGTAACCATGTCAGTGGAATCTGTTAAATGCCAAGCAGAATGAAAGTGGTGAATGCCTGTGGTTAAAGAGCCTTTCATGGACACTGCTCAAGCCTCCTGTCAAATCTGTGTTTCTGAAACAATCTTGTAGGAGTAGTGGAAAGAGCAGGAAGATGCCCAAATAACCCTTTATACTGATAAGGCTGGTTTAATAATGACATATGGTACAATATAAGATGCAACGAGAAGGATGTATCAAGTGGGATTCTGCAGGAGTTATTCTGGTTATTGCAGTATCAGCCTTTTCATTAGGGCACAGAATATGACACTCCAGGAAAGAATAGGCAGATTATCAATGATGGAGATACTGTTTTAGATAGCAATTTTCCTGACAGGTACGACTGAGAAAGCTAACATACTTCATACCACTTTTTTTCCTGTGAATCAGAGTTCATTTCTCAGTAGGAAGATCAGCTGCACATGATCAGTAGCAGAGAAGCAGGATTTGGAGCTACAGCAGGAGAAGAAATCGTCACAGGGAGCTAAGCAACGTTTGACTTGTGAAATTGGGTGGACTTGGTCTCTCTTCACTGGGAGCTATGAATGAGGTGAATCAAGTAGAGGCATCAAAAATTATCATTGAGAAAGTATGAAGGATTTATGAAGTCCGATATCCTGGAAAGGAGTAAATGCAGTCCTTATCTTTAAAAAGAGGGAAAAGGAAGATCAAGGAATTAGAGATCAGCAAGCCTTCCCAGAAAAAAATACTAAAGAAACAAATAATTTGTAAGGAGAAAACCCAAACACAGCACAGAACAAAATGAACACAAGGAAGTGTGAAACAACAAAGGTCTGTTAAAAGCAAATTATCCAAGTTTCAAACCTACTTTTTTTCTATGAGAGAATGGAGTGGTTATAGTAGAACTGGCCAGAGTGTTGTACTTTGAGCCTTGTAAGCATAACTTGGAACCTTCCAAAGTAGACTGGGTAAAGTGTGTCTGTAATTAAGCTGCCCTAAGGTTGATACAGGACTGTCTGGAATGCCTCCTTCACAGAGGTTATTAATGACTCACTCCCAAACTCTCAAGCAGGATACTGTGTACTCTGGGTGCAGCAGTAAATTCCTCATCATTAACTTTTATGATGAAACAAAGGTTATGCTTAGTAAATATGCAGACCCTACCATCCTATGCAAACTCAGGCGTGTTGGGAAAATAAGAATTTTTTTCCAGAAACTTTATAATTTAGAGAAATGGTCTGAAAAATAGAGTGGCATTGCATTAAGGACAAATATGAGCTGTACAATGCTGACCAACAATATGATTGTAAAAAGATAGTCAGGTCTGCCAGTTCAGAATACACTGGGTGGTGAAACTGCAGGGGAAGATCTGGGCTACTGTTGGGCATCATTAGTGGAAAAAACACTATCAAGCTGTTGTGCAAAACACAAGCACTCACTGGGTACACAAGATCAGGCAATGATCTCTTCTCTCTGGTGACCAGTGGCAGGAGCCAAGGGAATGGCTGGAGCTGTGTCAGGGGAGATTTAGGTTGGATGTCAGGAAAAAGTTCTTCTCACAGAAGGCGGTCAGGCACTGAGCAGGCTCTCCAGGGAAGGGTCACAGCCCCAGGGCTGACAGAGCCCAAGGAGCACTTGGACAACACTCTCAGGCACAGGGTGGGATTGTTAGGGTGTCTGTGCAGGGCCAGGAGCTGTGCCGGATGATCCTTGTGGTTCTGTTCCAACTCAGAATGTTCTATAAAAGGAAACATGTGCTGCAGGGTAAGTGAAGGTGCCCTGGTGAAATCAGATGTCCATTTCTAACACTAGGCCCCATGGAAGATAACACCAGAGACTGGCAAGTGTAAGGCAATGAGAATGACTACTAGTGAGGATTTAATGAACTGCTGTTATTTCATCTAAAGAGGAAGGAAGACACAGGTGCTACGGGATAATTGCCTTCAAACTGAGAAGAGACTGCTGTAAAGGTAGGAAACAATTTTCCTCTGTGTCCAAGTGAATGAGACATGGAGTAATAAGCTAAATCTGAAGGAACTGATTTAGATTAGACATTAGGAAAAAGTTTCCACCAGCACGGATAGTTCAGGGTGAGAACAGAATCTGCGCTCTCCACAGACATTTTCTGTAATAGGACATTTTTAAGAACAGGTTAACCTGATGTCTGAGTGACCTCTGTATAGGTGGCTCAGTCCCAATGCAGCCATACTATCCACGATCCTTCTTCTCCTTGTTGAGGGCAGACAGAACGTGCAAAAGCCACCCGGGATATGGCATCTTGGGCTTTTGTTCCAGTAACTGCAATATTTTTTTTTCCATCTGGTGCATGTTTTGCCTTCTGCTTCTCTTGCTCTCTCAGTGTAATTTATATACAGCTAGTCCATGATAGTTTCATTAGAAAAGGAATGTAAATAAAAGCGGTGAGAAAAATATATTAATGTTTGTAAAGTACTTTATGAGCCCGAGTGAAAGGCAGTATATAAGCACAAGCATTATTATGGGAAATCAATGAATAAAGTAATAAACCAAATTGAATAAAAAATGAAACAGACCCCAAAAAACTGCTATACTCTGCACATAAACCCCATAAAATATATATTAACTTTAAATAATAACCCATTTTCAGGAGCTGCTGGTTTTGGTGGGTTTTTTTTGGTTTTTGTTTTTTTTTTTTAATTAATTAAGTCTTTTTCATTTACCAAAGTTCAAACAATTAATCACATGTCTATGTAATCAAAAGTAGACTTTATTTCTTATTACCTATTCACATTGCAATCCCAGCATTTGAGATGATTACATACTATATATAAACACACACCTACTATGTAATCATTTAAAGTGCTGTGAACAGTGCATAGGTGGTTCAAAACGAACACTGTGTGTGCAGCACAAAGCATTAATAGCATTCCAGGGTATGTCACATTATGAGAAAGACTAATCTGTTCCTGAAATGAATTTGACTTATTCATTAGTGAGATGAAGAAAGCTGATTACAGTGAACTATTTTCTTTTACATCAAATAAGGGATAATCTTACCCTAAAGGGTTGGGTTTCTTTCCTTGAAGAAAAAGACAGGTTTTAAAGAAGAATGTGTTTTTTAAGGCAGCTGCAACTGGTCAATCACGCTTGAATCATGTGGCACTATTGTTGTTGGGTTTACTTCATCAGATCATTTTAAAATTACCTATTCAACTTCATAGCAAATAAATAGGGATTTCTTATTTCTTCAAGTTTCTCTGGTACACATCCAGCACTCTTTGGATACTTAAAGAAGCAATAAAGATGCATAAGAGTTTAACTAAAGAATTTTTTTAGTTGGAGTATTGATGAATAGTACAGGCAACAGGGTTTGGAGGCAAATGTAGAGGATCATAACTTATTACGAGGAAATGCATTAATCAGAAAGAAAGTAGCCCAACAGTCAACACTTACTTGTTCATTAATGCTTGCAGGATATGTAAAAATGCATAATATTGCAAATAAAAATGGTGTGAACAGCCTGTTCTTTCCCTTTCATAGCCAGGTTATTCAAATTTGCATTTTGTCTAACGCTAATCCCAACTGTAAGTAGAAACAGCTCCAGATGCAGCAGCAGCTTAAGAAGGACATTGAGGTAGTTTATGAAATGAATTAATGAGAGTGAATAGTGTATTCTACGTTTGAAAGTCCTTTCATCCAAGGCTCTTGGAGCAATTAATAAACATCACTGCACTTCTGCAACAGAAGAAGCAGTTGCTGCATAAAATTCTCAGGGGAAAGCCCTGCTGACTCACACCCGGTATAGTGACTGGGCACCCAGCAACCAAGTCACCTTAGAAAAGGAGACCCCAACACCTGGCTTTTGACAAATTTTTAAGTATTTAGATGCTTTCAATGCCTTCCAGTTTTTTTTTTAATTGAAGAAGATACAAGCACGGAGAGCTTGGTTCCGTTCTCTTACCCATCTGGGAGCTGTTGGCACCAGCAAAGCTCAAATCCATGATGTGCTGAATGTCTTCATGAAATAATCAGTAGGAAATGGAGAGAGTGGAGATACTGTGTACCTGCAGCATCTGACAGGATTTATAGGGTCAGAATTAGGCCCAGAAATAGGACATAAAGAAAGTAATGTAATTATGACAGAGAATCAAGGCCATACTATGTTTTTACCACAAAACTACCTTCCTGTAGTCACAGATTACTAAAATCCAGGGTAGGACTTGGAGGAAAGCAACAAAGCAATTAGCTTGTAAGGATAAGTGAAGTAGCCAAACATAACATTCAGGCTATCTGGGCTTTTTCATGCAGAGAAACAACATTCCTTGGACACCTGACCCTGTGAAAAACCAAAAAGATTGAAGAAAAAGTAACAGTAATTCCAAAGTAATATTATTTGCAACAGTATTGTAAAAAGGAAGTTCAAAAAAGGAGAAAAAGCCAGAAGTGTTTACTTTGGTGTCCAACCTTAATTCCAAAATGAATAAATTACAAAACATCAGAGAAATTGCATTATTTTGGTGCGAAGGGGCTTGGACAAACCATTTTACTTTCTTATGTTTTCATACTTCTCAAATACTTCTGGAGGAATTGAAGTGTTCAAACTGTTATGAGGTTGGTATTTTGCCCTCTGGCATGGGAAGAAACAAGTCAGTTGTGTGTGTTTATATCAAAGGAAGTTTAAAGATTTTCTTTTAAATGAAAATTCATCCATAATTCCTGGAGGCAGTGACCCCAGTGGATGCCAGGGAAGGGAGCCTGGAAAAAAAGAGGGGACTGCTGTATTTGGTGAAGGGAAAAAGGAGAGAAAGAATCGATAGGCAAACATGGAGCAAGGTTGTTGCACATAATTGTGGGAGCACTGATCAAACACAAACTGGTAACAGGGCTGTCAGGATGCGGTGCAAGAGCCACCAGCAATCCAAGAGGGGCTGATGGAGCTGAGCAGGCAAGGCAGAGGCAGCAGAGACTTCACTACACAAGCTCTGCAGCAGTTTAGATTGTTTTACAGGTGAACTCTCCAAATTTAAGCCAGGGTCTTGCTGGCATTTGGATCTCAGCGGCTAGGACTCCATATATCTTTTAGGACAATAGCACAGAGATGTACTTGGCACATAAAACAGAGGATGGGAAGTTTTATGATCTGGGTGGTCATTTCATCCCGAGTCATAAAGCAACAACTGTTACAACTCTCCCCTGTGGGTGGGTTTCTTCAGCAAACATAACACTTCAGGGAAGAAAAGGGGCATTATGTCCTGAATGAAGCAGAATGACAATTCAAGGGGCTGTTTCTTGAGGCTGTACAGAACTTGGACTGGGTCACCACTTTTTGGGTAAAATTTCTACATGTATCAAAGTCTCTCAAGAAATGTAGTGGATTGTGGGAGCACAGTTGAGTTCTCAGCTGATGGGGACAGGCAGAGGGGGTCTGCACTCTGAGTAATCTTCCTGAGTTGTGCCTGGGTTACTTAAAATGAAAGACTTATAGTAAGACTTCTTGGCAGTATTTGGAGTTGGGCACTGATGCAGACTACAACTTATATGAACTGATAGTTTCATCATTTCCAATAGTTCACTGGGATGCAATTTGGCTGGTCCAGCAGGTCTTGGCTCAGGACTCCACTGTGTTACATCATGTTTGTACCAGTTCCTACTCCTTGGCTTTCAACTGTAGTTTGTGCCCTCTATCTGGTAAAGGATAGCAGGAGATTGTCAAGATTAAAAGGTAATGGGTCAGCATCACTGTCTGGAAGCTTGAAAGTTGCTGACCACTGCCTCAAATGGGATAGTCTCTTCCAGAGAGTAACTGGTTGTCAGATGTCTTCACATCTAGGCAGACAGGATTTGGGGTCTCATTTGTCCTGTGGGTTAGAGCAGAGATGACCCGTGCACTGCTCAGGAAGAGGGCTTTGGGACTTCAGCATGTCCTGATTTGTCTGGTTGGGAGTCTGAATATCTGATTCTGACAGAGGTGTTGGTGCACTTCTTTATGATCCCTTGTGATAGTCTATAAAATGAACATAAAATCATCTCGACCTGGCTCTGTTTTTATTGTCAGGTGAAAGAATTGGAAATAATTGTCTTAGCTAAAACCTCTTCTGGACTTGATTTATACAGAGAACACAAACAAAATTGATTGAATACAACAGGATTAATTTATTTGCCTCATGTTAGAACCTAATCCAGGAACCTCAATTATCTTTCAATCAGTGTCAGTGAAAAATGGGGAAATACACTGTGATTTCTTAAACAAAGCTGTTATTTGTCTGCATGTTCATTTAGACTCAAGTTCAAAAAAACTCCAGGAAAAAAACCCCAGGAATATCTCTAAGTCAACTACACCATCATCTCTCTAAGGAAAGACAATTTTACAGTTAAATTAGAAAAGTTGTTATGAAGTATCAATATTCCCCATCAGTACATTTTATCTAGTGCTTGCATTAATTCCCAAAGGTGTAAAAGAAGGTGTTCTTATTTGATAGTATTTGAATCAGATTCACAGAGAATCATTGTACTACAGCACAGTCTTTTCCTTTTTTTTTAAACTCTTTTGTAATTCCAATTTTGTAAGAATTTTGTAATTCTTTGTAATGCTGACACAGCTTCATCTATCCTGAATTCCGCTCAAATACACAAATCTTGTGTCAGGACTCTGTGTTTCTAGTGATGCCCTCGCTGACCTCCTGTGGCGCTGCATCCTATTGATGCTTTCCCAGTAAAAGCAGCACAGAGAGCAGAGTAGCCCGGCTTTCTTTTGCTGCAAGGCAGAACTGAACAGTAAAGTACCATCCATGGGCTGCAGGGAACAAACAGCCTTTACCTTGGAGCTCATTCTTGAGGCTCTTCCCTACCAGTGCAACTGGAGAGCTGCCACTGGTGCAGCACTGGCTGGTGACGGATGAAAGATGATCATATACTCTATTTCTTGGGGTTTTTTTCCTGCTGAGACACACCTGAAGGCAATACCCGCCCTCTATTCTTTCCCTTTCATGCGCTTGCCAGTAGATGGTGGTAGCAGTTGCTCTATTGATGGCAGTGCCATACAGTGCTGACGTTTTAAAAAAGCAGTGGTTTATGACAGCAGCAAGAATTACTTCTCTTTGGGAATCTATGTTCTGCCAAAGAACGTACGTTAGGCCCTGCTGAAGTGCTGCCATTTCCATTTAAGCTGAGGCCTCTGCAAGCAGCAGCTCCACGAAGGGGTTCACCTTGTCAACAGCGATCGTACCCGAGTGTGAGATTAGCAGAGAAGCTGCTGAAACAAAAGATACTTCTTGTTAAATACAGTGAGGGTCAGCCACAGAAGACTGATGTTAGATGTTCCAAAAACGAGGCTCCAGGGTGCAGGCAAGAAGTGCAAACTCTTATGAGGAGTGACTGCTGCCTGTGTGAAGCTGTGGGTTCAGCAAAGCAGGAGTTGGGATACGGTGCTGGGCAGCTCCCACTCTCTTCTTCGGCTACGGCGAGGGATATGCACTTAAATCAAAGTTACAGGGCAGGAGCCTGCTGATCATCAAGCCGCCTATTAATAGATGGTACATTTGGGAAGCCTAAAATCTCTGCCATAAATTAATAAGCTGGAAACTGGATGAGACAGGGCCATTCTGTGATGTGCTAGGAAGGTGCTCAGCCAAGTCTTAATAGTAAATTCTCCTCAGTTTTAATGTTCAAAACTAAAAAGAGGATCCCAAGCCCACAGCCACCCTTTCACCAAAATCATGGAGCCACATTATTCCTCTGGTGGTCCTGTGTGTGGAAGAATGCAGTAAAACATAAAGCCTGCCTGGGGCACCAACAGGCCTGGTTGTGAGGGATGGGCACTCAACAAAGACAGGCTGCAGGGATGGGAAGAGGGGGGACAAGGATGTGACCAACTAAGATGGACTTTTTTTTATGAATACAGTCTGATTTTAAAGAAATGGGTATTTAGCCCTTATCTGTGTTCCCTAGCCTGCTGTGATATTATTCAGTGTCTGGGCATATACATTCCATAAACAAAATAAGGGAATTGGGCCCTTGGAGACCCCTGGAGCTTAGCAGAAATGGTAGGAAAGATTGATATGGCCCCTTTACAGGTGAAGTTTCAAAACTTAGGTTAAGTTAGGTAGGAAGCAAGTTTTCCTACACCTCAATTTCAGCATCTAAATCTAAAATATCCATTTTCCTTTCCCTCCTGTAAGATAACCACAGCTCTATTCGCCAGCTAATCAGGGAATTTTCAACAACTAGATCTTCACGAAAACCTGAAAATGTAGTTTCAAGTTTGCTGGCTTGATTTTTCAGCCTGCACAGCATTCAGCAGTTTTCTGGCATTCATGGGATTACTGGCTGCTCGACATAACATTGAGCTTCTTAGGTTTCTGTAGTGTGAGTTTAAAGAACCGACTTTCAGACACAAATTTTTGCTTTGAAAATTGTGTTCAGCAACTATATAAACTTAAAAAAAAAAAAAAAAAATCCTGACAAGGGAGCTCTCCTCCTGAGTCTTAACCCTGGCAAGTTTTTAATTTCTCTTTCCTCCCTCCCAGGAAAAAGATTCACTTAAGATGCATAGAATATAAAACTGTCAGATCAGATGCATGATATGTATAATTAATGGTGTAGAACAAAGTAATAAACCCTACCCTGAAAATACAAAATCTTCCCTTTTTAAAGTTGCTTCCTGCTTTCACCCTTCCAATTCCTCTAGGACTGTGTAACATTTAGATGAAATCAGCTACTTCAGGGCAAGGAAACAGTGCCAGTGTTACCATTTTCATCTGAACAGGAATATTTTGTGGCCTGCAAAAAAATCTCTGCTCGTCCATGGCTCTCCTTTGCCCCTCATGTTCACTCTCCTGCATTCAAAAGCTGCCTGCTCGGGGTGTGCTGACCTGCTGGTTGCTCTGCCAAGCTGTACCAGAGAGGTGACATTGCTCTGTGTCCCCAAAACACAACACGAGGCGGGCAGCCAAAAGTGAGGGGCTCACACCTGCGGCATGTTGCAGATGCCTCATCCCTGGAAGTGTTCAAGGCCAGGCTGGACACAGCTCTAAGCAACCTGGTCTAGTTAAAGGTGTCCCTGCCCAAGGCAGGGGAGGTGAAATGAGATAATCTTTGAGGTTTAAGGTGAAATCCTTGTTCACAGAATTGTCTTGGTAGGCAAAGGGAAGACTTTTATTTTTCTGGAGAGTTAGAAAAAGATCCCATTCAGGGGTCAGATGGCACATAATCATCTTGTCCAAGCAGAGGCAAAGATACCACTGGACCTTATTCTTGTTTGACTTCCTGCTGTTCTTAGCAACTTAAAATAAAATTAGCAAATGATGGGGAAATTGCTTGCACATGAAAAAATTCTCACAAAGAAACCTGAAGAATAGTATCCATCAGGATAATGATTTGAAGATTATCACTCAAGGAGTCAAGGTACCTAGCTCCATATGGGGAATCTTAAAATTGAGATGGTCTCTATGTGCTTGATGCTTTCATTCATACAACCCAGATGTGCCTTGCAGACAGCCCGGGTGCAATACTGAAGATTTAAATGGAGAAGGAAGACACAAGTTAAGGCCCTGATAAATGAAGAAACATATCATCTGTGGATGGAAATCCAGTATAAAGTGCTTCATGCAGCCAGTTAAAGCCCATTAAGCCTTTAATAGCTGTACTGTGAGCCCTTACTGAATGGCAGAATGGTTGAGGCTGAAGGTACCTCTGGTGGTTGTCTCCTTCAACCATCTCCAGATGACTTAGAAATATCTCTGAGGATGGAGACTCAACAGCAGTTCTGCTGAGGTAAAATGTTCTGGCCCAGGTATCAGTCATACACTGAAGAAATACTTGCTCTTTCGTGACACAGGAGCTGCCTGAGGAGTGTAGCTAGTACTGTGTGAGGGCATGGCCTGAGCAGAGCTCTCTGACACAGAAGTTCAGCTGTGCCTTTGGGCATTCAGGTTCTGTTTGAGATGACTTCTGAGATGTGTCAGATAGGAATTGTTTAGAGGAATAAAACAAAAAAAATCACAATGATGCTCTTGGTCTCCTTCAGGCAAAAGAACATCTTGACTTACCCCTCTGAGGGAAAACTGGAAAGTTGGAAAGTTTAAAAACTTAATTTTTTTTGAATAGTTTGATTTTTTCTTTTGGCCTGTATATTAATATATGAACTATGTGTATGCCAAGTGCTCTGCATGTCAGAACATCATCACTAATCTTGGGAAAGAGGAGTCCTTCAGAGGAGAACTCAAGGGAATTGTCATTTGAAAGATCTCTGTATTTCAGCAGTGCTGGATATGATATGGAAGGCCAGTGATGCCAGAGGTGAGGCTATATCATGGGTTTCTGACCACAGGGCTCAAACTCCTGGAAAAAGCACCACCATTTATTTTGTGAAGTATGACTGGCAAAATTCTTCACCTTGGGAAAGATCTGAAGTGAGTTACATAAAGCTGTTGGCATTGCTTCCTTTCTTACATGACCTAATTGCATGGAAAAGGTTGACTTATGGTTAGGTAAAACTGGAAAACAGTTGCTGAACAGTGTTTAATGTTGTTTAGTATTTGCTGAACTTGTTGTTTAGTGTATCTGTTGGGTAGTAGATGTACAAAGTGTGCTGTGTGAGCCAAAGGGAACATTTCCTGCTGTGTTGTGCAGGGACAGTGGAGAAGTTAAGGAAAGTTCACTCTACTCTTAAAATCTTAGTTTGTGAGCTATTCTTTTGAAATCCAGGCCAGCTTTGCTGAGTTGCTGCATTTAATCTCAATGTCTACTCTGTCATTAAAGCCCTGATTTGTTCTTTCTCCTATACTGAAAATTACACTGTTCTCTGAAAACTGCCATCACTCCTGGAGAAGACTGTGTCTAGCCTTCTAAATCTTAGTAAGTGGGCATTAATGGCATTATATGACTTTAGTGTAAAATAAACAGGAATGCTTGAAACAAACACCTGCTTTCACAGACTCTTATTGGAGTCAGGATATTGGGAGATTGGATTTATTTTTGTGGCTCGGAAGATGTTTCACCTCTGTTTTCAGAGGCAAGTGTGCAACACAGTCCTATTTCTGCAGGAATGTGTGTTATTAATTTATGGAAAATAAAGGCAGAATGAGAACTGGAAGAAGAATTTTTTTAATCATTATAATTCAGGCATCTAAAAATAATACTTCCAGGTTCCTTCTACAGCCTATTGCTTGTGTCTTTTCTTTTTCGTTCTTTGCTGAATGAGCTTATTTTTCCTGTGTTTGATATGGCTACTATTTCACTATAACTCTCTAATGAAAAAGTATTTAGAAACACCTGCTGAAAGTTTGGTTTTTCTTTAACTAACAAATTCATTTTTTGTTTTTTTGCAGTGCATATAGCAACTTGAGTTGACCTCATTTATCTTATTCAAAAATGTAAGTACTTTAATTACAGCACTGCCTTCTTCCTCAAATCGTTTTAAAATGATGGAATTTCAATTTGTATAGTCTCTCCTCATATTGTACATACTTTTAATCTGAGGTTCCAGCTTATTACCATCTGTACCACTTCACAGGCCTACAGGATACTTACTATTAGGCAACTAGGTTATGAGGACAGAACTCAGAATACAGATTTCAATTTCCTTACTCTTCGAAAGAGGGCTCCAGGTACCAGGGAGACCCATTCTTCCTCATTCTTTCAAGATTTTTAAGTGTTTTATAATTGGTACTTCATCTTTATTCCAGACACCAGCATAGCAGATGAGCAAAGCAATTGTAAACCTTTTTCATGTGGGGCTTGTCTTCCTTCCCTGATGTGTGTAGTTTATATAATGCATCCATTTGTGACCGTAATTGTACAATATGCAAAACAACACTTTTTCCATCGAAATAAAATAAAATTCTTGGCTTGGTTCTTCAAATATGCATTTTGTCTAACACTGAACTGATGTATTTTTTTGGTTCAGTCTATGAACTAACTGTATTATTGAGGACAAAATATTAAGCAGTGCGGTAAAGAAAGTTACCCTGAAATAACAGTTTATGCCTGATACATATGGATTAGCATCAAATCCTGATACAACAAATGAAAAGTTAGTGGCAGGACACCTTTCTAATGACTTTCTGAGCCAATAATTCCATGTACTCTGGGCATATATGGGTTTCCTAATGTGTGAGGATCTGGCTTGGTTCTTTGTCCTGTATTTTTAGGTGAAAATGAAATTAGACATCTAACAAAAGAGCAGGAGAATGTGGTTTTGAATATCAGAAGATAGAGTCTTTGTAGAAAGTCCTTGTGGGACTATTTATTTATGTATAGTTAAGGTTTGCAGCCTCTATGTGTTACGTGGTGATTGCCTGTAGGGAAAAAAAAATGTATTTATACATAATGAAGAAGTGCACAATTCCTACCAACAGATATGCTGGAAATTAAACCAGGAAAGGAAGTATTTCTTTACACTATTCTCAGTGGTGTGCTGGGAATATATAGGGTTTCCTAAATTATACTTGGGCCTCTCCAATAGGTTCATTATTATATGTTTGATATAAAACTTCACTGGCTGTGCAAAACCCAGGACGTATCACACATTACAAATGCATCTTCAGTGAACTCTTTTTTAAAAAGCCACATAATTTTATGTTGCATTACTTTCTCATTATTTTCAGTATAAATAATAATATTGAAAGCATTGTTTTCTTTAATATTATTTTTGTTTTTTCAGCTTCCTCTCTCAGACAAACAACTAAGCCAGCATCCTGGGAACAGGAATAAACAAAATCAAAAAGTTCTCTTTTCTTGTGGGCACTAATTAGTTATGTGCAATACCTTCAGCAGGTTTTGGTAGAAGGAAAGTAAATTATACATTTGCTTGCAAAATATTTATTTTTCAGACTGATTATTTTTTCATTTAAGACAAGTGAACAAAAGAACTTCTGTTCTTTTGCCTAGTATTGATTTAAGGAAAGAAAGCTTTGTTACAAAATAAATGCAAGTGGTTGGGAAAAAAAAGTATCCTAATATGCTTCCAAATGGTTAAAATACATTATCAGATGCATAATTGCAGAGGGTTTTGTACCTCACCCTCTCCCCATGCCCCTCACCACAATTAAGTGCATAGGAAGCATGTCAGCTGGACAGCCCTGGAGACAAAAGGTGCCACTGCATGGACCAGGGCAGCAGGGGGTACCTGCCCACTTGGATGCTTCAGCTGGAAGCAGCAGGGGTCCCTTTGGAAGTGGCGTCTCAGATCATCCATCAGACGCACTCAGTGCACAGTTTCCCTTCCCGGCTGTCCCGCAAGGACACCTGTCCATCAGTGACTGCACCTGCTGCCACAAAAGAAGGTCTTGTGGTGTCACTCTATCTCTACTTAGAACTGAGTGGAGGCAAACTCTTTTTTCCCTCCTAAACTTAATTTCTGTCCTGCTTATTTTTTTCCATGTCAACACAGAATTAGAATGGAACGATCACAAATACACCCATGACTACCAACAGCTTTCTAGCTCCCTCTCAGAACACCACCAGAGGATATCAGAAGGACAAAATGAAATATTTTTGATGTGGTGTTTCTGTATCCTACTAGAATATAATGGAAATATGATTTCTCTTTGAGATTATTTATCCATGTTTTATGTTTGAGTATACGCCTATAAATATGATTTCTTTCCCCAATATTATGGAAAACACAGAATCATTAATTTTGTAAACCTTTTCTTACATTAGAATAACAGAATAATTTGGGTTGGAAGGAACCTTAAAGATCATCTGGTTCCAAACCCCCTGACATGGGCAGGGAAATGTTCTTTACATTATTTGTGCCAGCCAAAAATTATACACAACTTCAAATAGGATTAAGATTTAATAGCAAGATAAAGAATTTATCACAGATCTATAAGCAGCTATAAAAAGCAGACACTAGAACTAGAAGTTTGGGGAAATGTTTTCTCTTGCACTGTTGATACATAGAAATAATCCTAACATTTTTCACAGGCTATTCAGCTATTTCCTTCATCGGTGCCACATTCTATATACGTTTAAAATTTTCCATAATACCATGAAGTTTAACATTTATATCTAGAATAAACTGAAGGGATTCCCCTCCCTGCTTCCCAGCACAGGAAAAAAAAAAGAAAAGTAGAAAATAGAAAGAAAAAAGTCCAAATCTTCAAACTGCACTACGCTTTAAATCCAGCTTCCACAGGTGTACAATATCAGTCACCAAAAGCTATCAGAAGTCCTTACTTATGTGTGAAAATAAGATAAGGATTTGTTGTGTTTCTCCTGTAATGCTTTAAGTTTGCAAAACTGGGAAGAAGTGCTTTTAATCCTGAAATACAAGATTTCTATCAACAACTCTGGGTAACTATTTCCTTTCAGATTCTGACTGCATGAAGCTCTTGCTCTTACAAGCCTACATGAAAAACTGCAGGTAGGATAATCCAGATTTGGTTAATATTCTGTAAAACTGGTAACAGTATGAATTCCATTCTTTCTGTGGGGTGCACAGTTGTGCTTTCAGTTATTCCTGATTAGGTGATTTGTTAGTACACAAAAGCCTTACAAATATCTCCTCTTTTCTGCCAGAGCCAGGTACACTGAGTGTGACTGGGATTTGTAGCATCCTTTCCCACAAACCAGTGTGTGTTCAGCCCCCTCCTTCAGTTGGAGTATCCCTGCCTGGGGAAATGGTTCTTCTGCAAGTGCTAACTTAGAAAATAACTGCCTGTTCCATGGATGTTTTTTCACATCTATCACTGCTGCACTGGAGTAGATACAAAATTGTTCATAAGTTCAGTGAAAAGCTGCTACAAAATCAGTTGTGGTTCATCAAAGCCATAAACATCTATTTTGATCAGTTAAAAAACATGGTTGCTTTTACTAAAAACAGTGTTGGGGAAGATTTTGTTTTGATTGTTCAGCACTGTTGCTGTTGAAAATAGGTGTGTCAGCAATTGAAAGATGGTCCTCAGGCACTCAGAAACAAAATTCTCATTAACAGGCAATTTTAAAAAGCAATAATATTCATTTTTTGGGCTATTAAGCATATAGAGTGTTTATATTTCCAGCAAAGAAAGAATTAATGGAAAATAAATATCTGTCATGCACTAGTGCCACAGCATTGCAACATAATGTATGTGAGGCTGATTACAAGTCAGCCTTTCAACAGGATTATACGTGATCAAAACTTCTCAAGTGAGAACTATGTAACTTAAATGATTGGAAACAATTCTAATGTTTGTCTTCTCTGTCTCAAATTAAAGTTTTTTTCTTGTTAATTATGTGTTAAACTAAAAAATCCTATACTTGTGGGTCTCCAGATCTCCCTAATAACAGGCAGATATGTTCAGTGTCACATCCGTTCAGCAGACAGTTCAGGTGTTTTGCCTCAGGTGCACATTGCTGGTAAGATTGACTGTATCAGCCTGAAAATATCTGCCTGTTTTGATGACTAAATAACAGATCAGGGCCAGGTCATAGCAAGGCAAAGTGCCATTCTTTGGAGGAAAGTCCCAGCAGGTAGGACAGTATGTCCAGCAAGGAGGGATGAACTCATTCACAGAGACCTGATTTTCTACCTTCCATAAACCCTGACTTCTCTGAGAATAATTCATTCTGGAAGGCCTGGTGCCTGAAGTAGTTATCCATCACTATAAGCACATCTCAAACCATCACACACCTCCCACAGGGCTCTTTCAGATGTTGGGTTAGTGATTTTATGTCAATGAATTGTCTTCTGAATTTTTATGTGCATGGACATAATGCTGAAGTCTTAACAAAATTCTGTGCTTTTGAAAAAAACTATTAATGAGATAATGAGATAATACTGAAGCTCTTATTTATTAATTGTTTATCATTGTCCAGAAAAGACCCATGTAATCAAGCACAGACATATGGTTTTAATATAGAGCCCATGAAAACAAACATGTTGTAGGACCTAGTGCAAATTTGCTATCACTGTAGCAATGGTACATGATGGGAGTTACTGTTCTGAACAAACCCAAATGGTTTCATGAGCCTCAGAATATGGTAATTTCTGTGACCACTTGCACAATCACATTGATTAATTTTTTCAACAAAAAGCATTTTCTGCCCAGAAAAAAGCAGAAATTGTGGTCTGTTATTGCAGACTGAGATGTGAAGAGGTGCCTTCAGTCTGTACAGGTGCTCTGACAAGCTCTCCCTGCCTGGCACCTGCCCTTCCAAGGGACCTCTGCTGGGAGAAGGGTCACTGCCCCACCGCACACCATCCGCAGAGCCTGGCCACGGAGAATGAACGTGGTGTCAGTGTTCTGCCTTTCCTCAATGTCACTGATCTCGCACATATGCTTTCACACAGTCGGCAGATGTGGCCAAGGAAAGACACAGAATCAAACTCTGCAGGAAGGCTGCTTGCAAGTGGTATTAATAGAAAAACCACATACAGGAGCAATTTAAGTAACTTCACTTCCTTGAGCAGACAATACTGTGGTCAGGAAAAAATTTCAAAAGTAAAATAGATGGTGTTGTTTGAAAAGTGAAAAAATAGTGTCTTCTTCTTTCCTTTCTTCCCCCTTCTTCCCTCCTGTCCCCTCCAATTTCATCCACTTGTTTTGATGGAGGCAAGTACAAAGTATTTTGTCCACAATATCCATTGACTGACTTGTCTGCTTTTTTTTCTTAAATTAAATTCCCTCCAAAGAAAAATATTTTTTTGCTATTGACCCCCCAATTTCTTCCTAAGAAGAAATTTATGCCATACCCAAAATTAAAGAAGA
Source organism: Rhipidura dahli (assembly GCA_013399225.1). Taxonomy (NCBI): domain Eukaryota; kingdom Metazoa; phylum Chordata; class Aves; order Passeriformes; family Rhipiduridae; genus Rhipidura; species Rhipidura dahli. The sequence goes on from VXAC01003097.1 coordinate 215,409, forward strand.
AAAGGTCTATTCTGTTTTAGCTTTGTTATCCATTATTTTATCTCAAAAATCTATCACTACCACAGTGCTTTAGCTGCCTTTTAAACTTAGGGAGTAAGGAGACGAATTCTCCAAATTAACAACTCAAAGGAGTTGGTTTATGTCAAACGACATACAATTTGCACAGCACTTAACCCGTGCATTTTCCTGATTTCTAGAGCTCTTTCCTTGCATTATGGAAAATGTTGAAGTAGCAACTTTTGACGCTGATATGTTGCAAAGTACCTCCACATCACTGGAAAGTCTGAGAAGCTTCCAGCTGCTTGGTATATATGTTAGAAATTGTAGACTTTGTCGTGTTATCCTGTTTTTGCAGTGAGAATGCCCTCGAGGCAATTTAGAACATCTGCTGTGAACACATGAAACCCTTCCCTCTGCAGCCGGCTTGCCACTCAGTTTAATGGAGCCCAGATACGAAGCTTGATCCGTTGAGCCCGGCACAGCTTGGATACCTAACAGTGTGAAAATCAGCAAGTCAACAAACTTCCAGTATGAGAAAAATGACAGAATCAAACCGAAAAATTAATGCCACAATTAAAAAAAAAAAAAAAAAGATACACACATATAATTTTGTGTTGCTGTTGCAGCAGCATTGCAGAATTTATAGTCAATCAAGCCATAAAAACAAAGGTAACATTAATCAGCCTGCCAGCCCGCAATATACACTTACTTTAAAAGAATTGCATTGAAAATTGTCCTCATTTCTTTTTCTGAAAACCCCCAAGATCCTGATTGTCCTGTTCAGTGAATGTCTGTATAAAACAAACAGTTTTGCTAGCTTGCCATTGACCCACCCTTTTTCAGTTTCTTGTACAGTAACAATGAAGCTGTAGATGAGTGCTGATATCACTTCTTTTCTTTTTACTTCCCTTCAAGATTTGTTGTTAGTGAACTAATAAAACTCCCGTTTGCTTCATTCTTACTTAAAATTAGTAACAGCTCTAGGTTAATTATAGTTCAGAAACTGGTAATATTGAACAGCATCCAAATTTTGTATTTTTAATTAATATCTTTAATTTACCAGTTCCGTTCTTCTCTCGCTCTGGCTCCACAGTTTGAAGGAAGATCTGTGAGAAGTCCAGTCTGCCCAGTGTAGCTTGGTTGTGCTAATGACCTTTCTCTGAAGCAAACAACAGAAACATATAGTCTAGGTTGTGCTTATGATTGAACCACTACAGGAATTTCGTCCTACTGCAGCTGATAGCAAATCACACTGGAACTGGTCAATGACCTTAATTTCATTAGAAGCTGCTTCTGGTTTTGGGCAAATTTGGGAAAAAAAACCCCAAACCCTGAGGATCCATAAACTAACTACACATTTGGTTGGTTTTGTTTTTTATCCTTTACTGTATGAACAGGATGGATAGATACTGAATTTAGAAGGAAGAGGACTTTTTAAAGTGGTACAATCTCTTAGCAGCTCTGTCATGCATGCAGGATGCCCATGGACTCTGTAGAAACATCTCCATTTTAACTTAGGCCACTTTCTCCTCCAAACAAAGCATTATCTCCCATCACCCAGCACAGAGTACTGATATTTAGGCTCCTATTTTCCAGGCTCTCCTTGAATTACTTGTTTGGGTGTCCTTGTGCTACAGCACCTTTTACTTTTCTTCTGGTCAGATTAGTCAGCAGCGTTCTTGGGCAGGAAAACAAGGAGCAGGAAAAACACTTGATACTTTCTTAGGTCTGAGACATTCACTAGCAAGGAAATTTGAAGAGGATTGAGCAGTGTTTCCCAGCATTTCCTTCTAGCGTCTCCTAGAGCAGCTCTGCAGTGTTTCCATCCATAAGCCCCTCTTTAGCATACCCTGATTTTTATATGACTTCATGTTTCCCAGAACTTATCAGAAGGCTGATGGCAAGAAAAGATGCTGCAAAAGTCACACTGCAAGCATTGTACCAAATGGAAAAAGCAGCACTGGAAACCTGTTCCCTTATGGATGTTTCACCTGAGACATGGTCACAATTATTTTAGGAGGGAAAACATCACACACTAAATACGTTTAATTATTTGGATCTTTTCCTGCTTTGGACAGATTGTGACAATCTTACATAAACACTGGCACCAAGTATTAGGGCAGTCTCATTTTTGACCTACATCTGATTATTTTGCAGCACACACAACTGCGCTTCCAGGGGAAGATTCCCCCATGTCAAGTTTCTAAACAGGGTAAATAAAGCCATCTGTTGTGGAAGCAGGATTTTTAAATTATATGCCCTGTTAACTACCGTTTTGCACACAGAGTTATTCGTGTCTAAAGAAATAACCTCATGCTTTATAACAGGAGATTTGCCCTCCTTATTTACACGTTTCTGGGCCAGATATCAGATGGCTAAATTAACCTTTATTCATCCTACACTTACTTCCATCAGACGGATTTCAATCTTCTCCCTTTCCACTGACCCCTTGTGGTTTTTTCTGCTTCCTACTTTCTCTTGAGCTCTATTACAAATATAATTGCAATAAATGTTTTACAAAAATAGGGAATGAAATCAATATTTTAAAATATAAATATGTTATACATGTTATATCTGGTAAAGTAATTAAAATATCTCTTATGAAAAAGTTCTTATTAGCCTCTAGTCCAATGCAAACACCATCTCTGCAAGAGATGAGTGAGAAGCACTTAATGTGAGTAAAGGGGGGGATTTCCATGGTAAGAATACACATGGTTTCCTCCAGACCTTTCAATAAGTGTTTTAGAGAAATATTTTTCCTCTTAGATAAGTGCATTTGAAGACTCCACTTGTTTAGCTAAATTACTGTTGAATCAGCAAGAGGTTAAAATGTTGTTTCCAGGACTATTCTGCTCTCTGCACTCCCCTCAGTCACGAAGAGAAATAGTTCTTTTCAGAAAAGAGGGGAGTGCACGGAAATTTCTGCTGCAAATTAGCACATGGAAGGAACACTGTGTGCTGTTTCACTTTATCACTTCGGGGGTCCATATGGGTTACTTTAATAGGGCTTAATATTTGTCCTCTTTTTATTCTTGCAGTAACGGATATACCAGGCTAGACACTGGCATCTCCTTAAGGAAATTGGGGCACCATCTGGATTCATGCCAGCTAACATTCTGCTCAGTTGGCTCTAAGCCTTAGAAAAGTTCAAATATATATATAGTTCAAGTTTTAAATTCTTCTGCATGGTTTATTATATATTTATTTATTTCTAAGGCAGTGTCTTGCCCTGTTAGTCTACTGCAAGGGTTTGGGGTCCTTGGTGATTTTGGGATTACGAACTCTGCCAGTCATGTGATTTGCAAACATGAGATTAAATCCACAGAGCAGTAGCGTGGGTAACACTTACATAAAAATATACATACATTTAAATAATAGATGTAATTTGCTGGTGTAGAAGGCAGTGCTGTATCTCACATTTCAAATTCTAATTTTCAGCAGTTTGCTATGACTGAAGCATTTGCTTTGATGACTTTAAAACATCAAGTTTCTGTAGAGATGAACAAGACATATAGAACATCTTGCCTATATTTTAGTAAAGCACAAGCTTACATGTTTACCCTGATACCTCTGTATTAGAAATATCAAACACTTAATTGAGATTGGACAGCCTAATTAATGTTATTTTTTAATAGTCAGTATTGTCCTAACACACTTCTCCCAGCATTGCTATGAAGATAAAACTTTGAATACTCCACAGTTAATTTGAGCTTGTTTGACTAGTCAGTTACCCTTGTTGTTTAAAATTTGTGCTTGCTATCTACATTTACTTTATTTAAACATTCACTTTAGGTCATATCTATAAATGAAAATGCAATTTTATGTGGAAAATTAGAAACTAGAAAAGCTGCAAGAAGTAACGAAGAAATGGTCTGGAAGATACTTGAGGTGAAATTTAGAAATTTCTGAATCTTGGAAATGGCAAGAACCAAACCATCACTTTTCCTCTGAACCAAGTAAGTGAAAACATTTCTATTTTTTTTTTAACCTGGTGAATTAAAAAGACACAAATTGGTATCTTTAGAGTGGATTGGTTTATATTGTACCCTCACTGACTTCTATTTTAATTTGAAGATCATTTCAGGATGAAATTCACACTTTTTTTTTTACAGTCTAATCTTTCAAATTGATAATTTCAGTGAGTGCAGATTAAAAAAAAAAATTATCTTGATAAAAAGTACAGCCAAATGGTCTGATTTAATTAGCTATAAAGAAGTGGTTAAAATGCAAACAGATAAATGGCTAAATTATTTGCCATGTTAATATATTATTCTTTCTCATATTCTTTCTCTCTGTAACTTTGCTTTTCTTTCTAGCTAAAGGCTTAATCCTGCTACTTTTGAAATAGTAAATTACCCCCAAGATCAAATCAGATCCTGAGGGAAGTATTTAAAAAGAAGAGGAACAAGGATATTTATCCTTCTTGCCATTTGGCAACTTACTCAAATACCTAAATTAGAAGAATGTTTATCACATGATGGATAGAGGACATTGCAGGAGACAGTTCACAATGCTAAACTAAATTCTTGCTATGAAGAGTCTTTTCCCCTAGACAACATAAATAATGTTCAGAGGTAAAGAATTTAAATTTAGGTGATAATAGCAGCTCTGAAGACTACTGTCAGGCTTTTGAACAAAAAAACATCAGCTGAGAGCGAAGAGAACAGCAATTTGACATATGGACATTTAATCCTGGACTGCTAATTTATTGTCAAGACACAGCATAATAAATACTTATTATTAGTCCTAAGTAGATGTGATCGAACCCAACCATTTCTAGGCACTTAATACTATTACAAAAAAAAATCCACTGAAAATCTAGATAGTGAACATTTGATAATTGATTACCATGGCTCTAATTTTGTCTTCTTTTTCTTCACATAGTTTTTGCACCAGGTTATATTAATTATTTACCATGTACATGAGGCACTGAAGCCATCTCCAAAAAAATCTCATTTCCATAGAGCTGAGATGCTCTAGATGTAGTTACATTTTGCATTTGTTTTTCCTTGTTGCCTCCTCCCTGTTTCTAAGTCACCACTAGGTTTAGACTATTTTTTGAGCTTTTTGAGGAAACATGAACTCTTGTCCTCTGGGTTGTTTTCAGGTAGCAGGGTTTACTGTAGCCCTGGAAACCGTCCAACAACGATCCAGCTTTCCCTTCTTTCTTCTAATAAAATGTACAGCAAAAGGGGCAAACTTTTCCATAATGTGGAAGCAGCAGATCTATACTGGCTCTCAAACAGAAGGATTTTGTTTGCAGGTAGAGCTTTTAGTACTTACACATTGTGTGTATATGTGTGTGTGTCTGTGTACATATATATATAACTTAAAGTATATATGAAGTGTGTATATATATCTACCTATCTATATATATAGACATATATAAGTATATATATTTAAAGTATTTACTTTTTACCCCCTTTTTCCACTTTTCTCCTTTTTTTTATTCACAGGTTGCAGCCCTCTTCTGAGCTTATGCTTTTTGGCAAATATGCTGCAAAACCAGCATAGTGACGTAGAAAATGAAATGAATATGATTTATTAAGCTTTACAAGGATGGACTCATAGGAAACCACATTTACTCCCCCTTGAACCAGTTTTCTAAGTTCTAGGAGTAGAGTTATAATGCAAAATAGAATAGTTGGAACTTAGTAGGTTTAACTGCTTATTTTTCCCTACAGGATAGTAATCAACATTTTCGTCTTTCTTTATGTACTCCTGAGCACAATGGTCAAGACCTAAAGCTCCTATGTGAACCTGTGTGAAAAATAACAGTTTTCAGGTGAATGTTAAACAGTTTTCAGCACTGATTATAGTCTAGTCCATGGAAACTGTGTAAAACAGCACACTGGCCTAAGCAGACATATTCTGGAGAGGGGACAGCTGTAAGAGGGTTTTAACCTCTCCCTGCTTCTCCTGTTTTCTTGTCATGGTGATGAGAACTTTTGCCATCTTTGGAAAGCTCTGCCACTTCTCTCATTTCCAGCCAGCTACTCCTGTGAACAGGAACAGGAATAAAACTGGTACACAACACAGCTGGCAGGTGAATGGATGCACCTCCCTGCTAGGATCCACTCCCATCACCTTGGGTATCAAGAATTACATCCTCCACCTTCATGTTGCATCTTCATCCTTTTTCTGCAAGGCTGTGCCCATTTTGAAGGAATAATTTGATCTAATGCATTTTTCATCATCAATTGCAGCTTTTTATGGCAGCAGCGAATCCTTTCCGAGGACATCTGCAGTAAAATACAACAGAGAGCGAGAGAGAAAACAATTCAGCAGCTCAATTACTATTTCTGCTAAGGGTAGATATGGAAAAATATTGGGAAAACTGGTGGAAGTATTAATGAATACCATGTCCCATTAAACTTTTGACCAGATAGGGCTGACTCTCATGTGCCAAGCTGCTGAACATTCAAACCAGCAAATTAATCATCCCAGGAAACATTTACTTCAGATTTGTGGAGATGTGTAATTTTCAGCTTAACTATAGGTCTTTTTCTTTGAATCTCCTACCATTTAAAAAACTGCACAAGAAGAAGGCCTGTCTGTCACTTCACAAACTGTATCAACTTACTTTAAGGCTTCCTGTCTCTCACGCTTCAGGCAAGACTTAGTTTTGCATAATTTGCACATTTTTATAATTCAGAAACTTTCTGGATGATTTTCATTCATTACTTTAGCTCTTTTGTTGTAAAGGTAACTCTTTACTTTGTGACAGAAGCATAAACAAGATCCCATCACAATAAATAGTTACCATTAACTCATCTTGGAAAATGCATTCCAGGAAACCAGTCACTGTAAAAAATAACAAATACATTAAAATGGCATTAAGAGTGAGAATACAGACAGGGATGAAGAATTAGAAAAAAAAAGTTCTACTGTGCCCTATTTTTTATTAGAAATGTTTCAGTTCCAATGAGGTATATTTAAAGGACCCCAAGCTCAAATATAGAAACATTCTGAATTTAACATTATCTATAAAGCTAATAAAGTAGAATGTGTTGATTTAAAGAATAGCTAGTGACTAACTTCTGGTATTCATTTATCATATCTTTATCTGCTATTACTTTATATGATTTTAAATGTAATGCTAATTAAAAATGCAAGTCATATATGAAACAAATACATATGTTCTGGTTCCATACGAAAACTTGATTTGTGGTTACATGTAATAGATCAATATGTACATTGTTCCTGTCCTCCCACTAGATGGATCTGATCCGTTCTGTTCTTTCTCCCATATGTATTCACATCTGCCATAGTGGGAGGTAACCAGTTTAGAAATGGAGAACAGAACCTTGGACTAAATTCTGATCTCATTTACATCACTCAGTAACAGAGTTACCAGCCCTCCACACAGGAAATTCGCTATAATTGCTACTTGTACCACGCCCTCACCCTCCCCAATTAGGATTTATTTTATTTGGATAACTCACATTATAATATCTATGTATAAGTACAGAGACACAGGCCAAATCTGTAGTATTATGAGATGCATGGAATTAATTGAAAGACTGTTATTTTTAAAACACTGCCTTATGTGTCTCCTGTTGAATACAAACAACCTAATCTTCAAAGTTTCCTTTGAAATTGTAACCTTTTCTGTTTTAATCCTGTTTTGTCACATAACTTCTCCAGTACTGATCAATATTAAGGACAGCTTTGCCACTGTACCTAAGTGCATTATAAATACCATCAAGTTAGTCGCATTCCCCTTTTTTGCTTTCATTGTGGAGAGACCTTCACTGAACTATGCATGACAATTTTGTCCAATTTCAGAGTTATTACAGTTAATTGAGAATCCTTTTAAATCTTGAGGACTCTGAAAATGGTAGGAAATATACTATACAGACTGGACAGGTATTGACTTCTTTGGTGCCCACTGGATAGTTTTAACAGCGTGGCTCTATTTCAGCCTTAAATTAGAGCAGAGTAGTCATATAAAAAGAAAAATTCCTTCAACACAAAATGCACAAAAGCACAAACAAATCATTCTGTCCGTAGATCCTTTATTATTAAAATTGAGGGAAGGAAGGGGTACTCAATGTGTCAGTCACCTTGTAAGAGAACCTGGATTTTGACAGGAGCAGAATAGTGAAAGCCAGAAATAGAGAGCATACCAAAAAAGATTAATTCTCAGTGGAAAGGGGATTTTCTCCTAAGAACAACCTTTATACTTGCTGTGAAGTTAAAGAAGAGCACACAGCAAAAAAAGACACCTGATAGCAACCACAGCCTGTCTGCTCATAAAACTGCTAAGTAAGCACACACAGTATTTGCAGCTCAGAATTGTGCAACTTTCCATAAAAATTTCACTCTGTGGGAAACTATGTGTATTGAAATTCATAGAAATGCTTACTCACTGCAAAAATGTTCAATGTCCAAATTAGATGCCCTTCATGAGGCAGTAAAATATTAAAAATTCAGTATTTTTTACGTGCCCACTTTCAAATTGACTTTACAGTACACTTGCACTAATTACCAGACCTCTACCATTAAAAATAAGTAATATGCAAATACTGAGGGATTTTTTAAGTGCACGTGCTCAGTCACAACTGGTTACTGAAGGACATATTTTTGTTGACCTTTCTTTCCTCACAGAAGCTGAATCTTTCAGTAGATGTCAGAGAAATATTTTCCACCTCTCAAATGTGGAGCTGGGGAGAATTTGGGTTTGTGATGAATCCTAGAGGCTTTGTAAGGCTCTTGCTGCTCTCAGGAAAGACATTGTTGCTGTGAAGGACAAGAAAGCCACAGGGGAAGGGGTGACTTTCCTTCATATCACCCCAGTCCAGAACCATTGCTGAAGCCCTAACACCTGGCATGCTTTCCAAGGCTGCTGAGCCTTTAGGTGAGCCCCCGTTGGGCAACCAGCATCATGGAGACACCCCAAATTGAGGCTGAGGTCCACCAAGTCCCGACCCTTCCAGACGGTTCTCCCAACACATGCCCTGGCCTCAGTGCACCCAGGCAACAGTGATAATCCTCGGATGTGGCTGCAGCACCACAGCTGGCCCCAATTAACTCTGCAGTGTAATTGCTGCTGCAAACGAGGGTGGGCTCCGTTCTGCACACCGGGGGCTGCTCCCGGCCTCGGCCTCGGCCAGGGCTGGCTGCTCCAGGAGCAGGCGTGGGAGTGCATCCCTTTCCTCCCCAAGGGAACACCAGCAACTCCACCTCAACGTGTACTTGTGTTGATGTTGTTCTTAATTTGAGGTGGTGCCCTGTTGTCACCAAAAATGTCGGGATAAATCAAACTAACATTAATATTAGAAGGCAGGCATTGCTTTATTCACAGTGTGTGTGGTTGCTCCCCAAATGTGCACACTCACTTTGAAATCTTCTCAATATTTATATGATTTTAGCAAAACAAGCAATTATTGTTCATTGGCTATAAATGACATAATTCTGTTCATTAATTAGTATTCTATCTTTTATTGATTTCTCCACTCTCATGCTTATTAGCCCACGTTTCCAGTCTTTTTGTTTTCTTTTTCTCAGAGAGTGTTTCAGTGAAATTGCTGAATTGTCTTTTTTAGCCTCTTCTTCATCTCTGGTTTCTGCAAAACGTCCTTGTAGTCCATAAATTCTGCCTTGTTTTGTGTGCAGTTCTCGGCAATATATCTCTTCCCCAGGTTTTGTGCTTTGACATACCAAGGCTGGTTTAGCCAAACTTAGTTTCAGTAGTTTTCCCAAACTCTGTTCTAACAATAGCGGCTTGTGGAAAAACCTTTGCTACGTGCTGGCCATAGTGGAAAAATCACACTACATATGATGAATTAACAGAGTTAATTAAAAAGATAATTAAAAAGAATTAATTGGAGAAGTGAAGCATTGGCTGGCGCTGGCGGCCCCGGTTGCTGGGCTGATCGGGGTTGCCAGGCAACCGGCGGGACCGACCAGGCCGGGCCTGGGCCGGGGATAGCTTAAAAACCAAAACAAAATCCTCAAACCCAACAAAAACCTCAGAACCAACATCAAACCACAGGTTTGATGAGTGCCCCGAGGGCCATCGTGGTGTCCGTGGTGGCCGTGCCCACCCGCCTGAGGGCTCGGGGCAGTGCGGGTTGCTTTCAGGGCATGCCTGAGAGGCATTCACGGGATAACGCTTCAAAATACTTGGCTTTTTAAAAGTTTTGGGCTTCGGCTGCTGGATAGAAAGCTTCGGGCTTAACACTTTGATGGAATAGTTGCAGAGAAACAAATAAAGGTTTAATTACACCTCCTTACAGAGGATTTCAGGGGTTGTTTGTCCCCTTAAGTCTCCACTCTTCACTTGCGGAAAAAGCTTTCTTGGTGACCGTGTTCTCTGGGTGCCTGAGCATTTTATTTCTGTGCCCATGACTAAGAAAAGTTAGAGCTGACGCTTTCCTTTCACCTGCAGGAGACTGTAATGGAATGACAGAACTGTGCTACAAAACAGTGTTATTGTGTATTTATCTTGTGAAGTTATGACTAATTTTAAGTGAGGCTCTCCCTGCAGTGCTGGTTTGGGTGTTCCTCGGGAGGTGGCGGGCTTGGTGTGGCAGTGCATTCCCAAGGGATGGCACAGCACTTTGATCCCCTGTGTTTCTTCTGAATCCCTCACACCTGTCGTTGTCAGTTTCCCTGGGGCCACCAATGCAGTCCTCAGTAGCTCCCCTGGGGTCCTGGCCAGCTCAGCTCTGGGAAGGCTGAGCCGGGTCCCAGGATCTTATGCTCTGTTCCAGGAGCCGTGGTGGGGGCTGCTACCAGGTTATCAGACGGAGAGGTCATTGCTGTTTAAAACAAATAACTTTATTTCCTCACTGGAGGAGAACGGGGTGCCAGCCATGAGGGGGATATGGCGAATGACATCGGATCTCTCCCATCGAGGCCCCTCGGGACCTTGGTCTGGGAGCTGTGCCAATGAGATGGTGAGGGGACAGTCACCTGGTCAGAGCAGAGCCAGCAGGGGAGGAGCAGGGACAAACATGGAATCTGGGGAACTTGAGCCCTCCAGCCTGATGAACACTCAGCAGCTGACCCAGGGCAAGCCCCCCGAGAGGCTGGGGTCACAGGCCCCTGCCTCTCCTGGATGCTGGCGCTGCTACACACACCAACCCTTCTGTGCCTGTTAGGGGGCCGTATCAGAGTGAAAGGAATAAACTTGTTTCACAAGAGGAAGAATAAAGCGAGATATTTAATGCATATAAATATCTCAAAGGCAAGTGTCAAGAGGATGGTGCCAGGCTCTTTTCAGTGGTGCCCAGTGACAGGACCAGGAGCAATGGCCATAAAATAAACTATGAGAAGGTGCACCTCAACATGAGGATCAGCTTCTTGACACTGAATGTGGCAGAGCACTGGAACAGTCTGCCCAGGGAGGGTGTGGTGTCTCCCTCTCTGGAGACATTCCAAACCACCTGTTTCACTTGCTCCAGGTGACCCTGCCTTGGCACAGGGATTGGATGGGGTTATCTCCAGAGGTCCCTCTCAACACTAAGGATGCTGTGATTCTGTGAAATGATTCAGTGGCAATCACTCGCCGCCTGCTGTGTGCAGGCTGAGCACACAGGTTTCTGAGCAAAAGATGGCAAACCCTCCAAACCCCCTTGTTTTCTCTCTTACTGCTAAGCACGCTGTTACATGATATGGAATATCTAGCTAGTGTCACCTGCCTGGCTGTGCCCCCTCCCAGCCCACTGCACACCCTCCTCCAGTCTAGTCACTGGTGAGGCAGAGTGACAAAGAAAAGGCCTCAGTGCTGCTCAGCAAAAGCAACAACATCACTGTGTTACCAGAACAGTTTTGGTCAACAGTCCAACCTACAGCACTGTATGAGCTCTAGGCAGGCCCAGCTCTTTGGGTTCTGGAAATCTCCACAAGTGGCGGATCCTCTCTGAAAAGGTCTATCCACTTTGCCGGGTCTATCCACTCCCACTGAGAAATTCCAATTTTTTTTGCATGCAATGGGAGTTTCCATTGCTGCAGGCAGTATTTGTTGCATGTCCTTTCACTGATTGACTTGGAGAGGAGTAAGGAGCCATGTCTTCTCCTCAACCATGCTATAGGCTGCTGAGAGCAGTAGCAACACCCACCTCTTACAAGCTTCCTGTTCTCCAGGGTGAATAAAACTTGTTTTTTTCAGTCTCTTTCTACACTTCATGAACTAAAGCCTCTGCTTCACTGGAAAGTTAAAGGCGTGCTCTCATTTTTGCCTCCCCTGAGGGCTAATTGTTGGTCCTTTGTGTGTGGAACTCAAAAGTAGGCAGAGTATTCCAGGCAGGGCCTCATATTCCAGGCATGCCTCCCTGCCAAGTAGCGGGAAGTTACTCAGCTTTGACCTTGCAATCATCTTGCTGATCTACACATTACTGACCCACATTAAAATCCTTGCCCAGGTAAGACTCCTCAGAAGCTTTTTTTGCAAAGCCTGCTACACAGTCATCTCCAGCCTGGGCAGTTTCCAGGGGATAATCTGTCTGCACTGCAGAACTCTGCAGTTGTCTGCTCGTTTTAACAAGTTCTGCCTTTCTGCTGCTTTAAAGCAATAAAGTAGAGCAGTAGTGCAGAACAAGAGTCTCCAATCCTGATATTGGATGTTGGAACTCTCTTGCTCTCATGTAACAGATGCAGACAGAATATCTGAGTTAGCTTTAAAGTTTTGTGCCCCTTAAAAACAGGGGGGATGTGTCCCTTTCTCAAGTGTCTTTCAGATTACTTTGCAAACTGCAATGAGGTACAATGCAAAGTCTGAAATATCTGGTTGTATCAATTTGGGATCTGGTTGCTATTATCTGCTGGGGTGAGTGGAACAGAAGGTACATCAACCTGGCACAGATAATGATTCCCTCATATCACTTTTTCTGAGGTACTTGGACTATCCAGACTAGTTTCAAAAGACTGTAAAATCTTACAGTTTGCAGGTTTGCATTCTGAATTTTTATCTATTTCCACCGTCTGCCAGCTTTATTGAAGTGATACTGTATTATGTATGGGGAAATAGAAAGCTATCATCTCAAAATAGACCATAATATTGCACCTTATTAAAAAATACAAGTGGGTTTTCTGCCAGCAACCATGACTTATGATAATGTGTGTTATCAATATGCAATTACTTCTGTTACCCTGGAACATATTGACATTCATTTATTTAAAGATAATGTAACACATTTGTATTCATTGAGGTAATCATTGGATATGATTAAATGTGAATGCCCATCTTATACGAAACAGTAAAACAAAAAAAAAAATTGTCATTGGACCTTCTGCACTACTTAAAATAGGTTGTAATAAATTCTGAAAATTGCATTTGAGCTTCTTTGAAACACAGTGACAAACAACCATAAAGAAGCAAAAGCATAACTTGGATGATTGCCAATTTAAACATTCATTCTTTCTAATGATATAGGGTAAACCTGACAATAAGAAAAAGACCTTCAAATAAAACTGTAATCCCATGTTTGTGGAATGGACTACAGAGTTTGTGATAGTGTGGAACAGAAGTCCATTTAAATTGTGACATTAGGTGGAGGCAGGAATCTGTTTGACTGGGTTGTTTAGATCAGTTTTGAAGATGCAGAGGTTAGATGTGGCAACAAGCAGGCATTTAAATCTCCTGATTAGGTTTTGAATAATCATTTTATCCCCCAAATGCTTCAGAGTTTACAGGCTTTTAACTAAAATGCATCTGTTTATAGTGCATTTTCTACATAAGAGTAGTTCTCCGGTGACAGGTTATTATGATAATAAACACCTTGAGATCGACTTGTTCAAGGACACCAGGCAAAGCAGTTTCAGTATTCTGAGTTTTCAAATACTTCTGTTGGTGATGATGGAGAGAGTGAAGCTCAGCATTTTTGGTCGTCCAGTTATATGGTACAAAATGCTACATCTGTTTCTACAACTAATTATTTATTTGTCTGTTGCTTGTCTAAAAATATCTTGGTTTTGATGAACTTCAAAAAACAAACCCCAAACCAACAACAAAACATACCCCTAACACCCCACAAAAACCCTCCATTCCAAAACTATCTACGGTGTTGGTTTCTTGCTTGAAAATTAGGGATATCCTGGTCAACTGTTGGATGGTTCATGGAATCACACAATGGTTTGGGTTGGAAAGGACCTTACTGCTTATTGCACCCCCCTGCCATGGGCAGGGACACCTTCCACTATCCCAGGTTGCTCCAAGCCCCATCCAGCCTGGCTTTGGACACTTCCAGGGATGGGGTATCCACAGCTTCTCTGGGCACCCTGTGCCAGGGCCTCAGCACCCTCATTGTGTGTGTTAACAAAAAAGTAAACAAAAAACCTTTCTTAAAACCGTCTAAATTGGATATAATCGAGTCTGAAATTATTTTCCTTTGTCCTGACACTACAGACCCTGGTAAAATGCCCATCTACATTTTTCTAATAAGCCTGCCTTCTCCCCCCACTTCTCCTATTGAAAGGCTGCAGTAAGGTCTCCCAGGTGTTATCTCTTCTCCAGACTGAACACTTCCCAAAACTCTCTTCTTGTTTGAGAGATGCTCCTGCTCTCTAATAGTTTTCTCTCTCCTCTGCAGCTGCTGTCAAAGATCTGTCTTATAGGGGGACCCCAGAGCTGGATGCAGTACTCTAGGAGGGTCTCATGAGAATGGAGTAGAGCAGAATCATCTCCTTAACCTGTAGCCACTCTTTTTATGCAGCCTGGCTTAAGACTGTCTTACTGGACTGCAAGTGTGCATTGCTGCCCCATTCCACTGTTTTTCTTTTGTCCTCCAGAATCCCCAAGTCCTGTTCAGCAGGGCTGCTCTTGATCTGACATCTCCCATTCTGGATCAATAGTGGGGGTGGCTCTCAGTGATCAAGTACAAATTAGCGATCAAGTGCAGTTTTCTTTCCAAACAACAAAGCCGCATTTTTGCCAGATGGTGCTACATGTGTAGATGCATTGTGAGAATTTCTTTATTAAATGTATGTATATAACACAGGTGTATACATTTTGAATCATGCTTTGTGAAAGGACTGGCTGTCTTAATAGCAATTTATAGCTCAGTATGATTAGAGGAGACTGTCTTTACTCCTTGGCTGATTCTGAAAGTAGCGATAAAACAACCTAGGGGTTTCAAAAGCCTTTCCCCAGAATACTTGTCTCCAAAGCAAAGAAAAATGAAGTTACATTTCTCAGAAACGCACCTTTTAAAACTTGAGCTTGGTGTAAGGCTGCAAAGAATTCTCATGGGCAATAATTCAAGAATTTATCAATCAAACTAAACTACCTGCTGGTTTGATTAGGGCCTCACTGTGGTACTGTAATTACTCTAAGTTGTTTCTGTTCCAGTTTATTAATATCCTATTGCAGTTTGTGTAGTTGTGGTAAACCCTCTTCAGTTAGGGAGGAGCTGGTAACCAGAGTTTCAAGCACAGAAACATGAACTCTTGCATTTGATTTGGGCCTAATAGTTTGTTCATCTACTGCTGTAGGAACACCGGTTCCTCTTACGAATAATTCCTTTTGAATTTGCAGAGCTTTATCTGTGTTGAGAGCTCCTGCTGAAGCTCACAAATGCTTATGAAGCTGTTTCATCCATCATATTTTTTTATATACTTCTGCATAAGCTGGAATGTGCTTTGTTCTGTGACCTGACACTTATCTGAAGTGAACTTGCTACTTGTTGGGAAAAGCTGATGCAGAGGTTTTAGTCTTCTGGATAAGCTCTCACAGTTCCTTAATATCATCAGCCTTGTGGTTCCCTACCACACTGCTCCCAGCCTAACCTATATCTCTGCATGATACAAACCTATGGTATTTCCAACACATGGTGGTTAGGAGTTATGGAATAGTGTTGATCTCATTTGCTGCCTAGACCCTCACTTCATTAAAAAAAAAATAAAGTTACCAAAGAGAAATTTTCTGGGCATATGGATAGATGTAGTAAGTTGTTAAAAGGAGGTTGTACCCAAAATTTCCAGAGCTGCTGATTCCCAGTCCTCCAGAAAGATGAAATCCTACAAGATTTTCACATGTTGCTTTGGCCACTACTGTCTCAAGGTGCCTGCTCTGCATCCTTTCCAGGATTTCCAGGATGCAGCAGTCATCAGCATGCAGGAATTCAGGGTTTTCTAGGATGACCTGACTTAAACATGAAAGCCATGGTCAGCAATTGGTTTTGAGACTTATCTATAGCTCTGACTTTGGTGTCAGCCCTGAGCTGACTTCTTGCAGCTTCTTCTGAACCTTCTTCAGAATGTATCATCTTGTGTTGAATCTCTAGAGTCTTTAACCCTGGTCTAATCCTTCTGTGCACCAGGGAGTGCCACTAAGATGGCCTAATGTAAAGCTGGTTAACCACTGAGGAGGGTGCAGCAGCAGCTGTGAGTTCCCCAAGAGTAACCTGCCCCAGCACACTTCCAGGGGCAAGCCTGGATCTGTGTGATCCTGTGATTCACTCTTCAGAAACACTTGTTGTAATGCAACTCAGGGAGAAAGTGCTACAGGTTAAATTAATGCCTGCCTCATGTAATTTCATAATTATGTAATTAAATGTTCTTGTAGATGGTCCAAATCTTACTTGGGTGGATGGGTATTAAACATTTCTTTCATACTATAGAAATGGAGGCTTTTAAAATAAGCATATTAACAATGTCTCCCGCCAGAAACTTCTAGAAAAGACTCAAATACTGTAATTTACTTTAAAGTGGCCAGATCTCTACATACATTTTTTCATCAATTTTTGTTTAAAAGATTTTGGATTTTGAAAAATTGTAGTAGGTTTGACAAGCACTTGACTGACATCATGTTGATTAAATAGCATTTCCTCTGACAACCCCAATGAGACCGCCTACTCACAGTAGATGCATGAGCTAATTGAATTCTTTTTTTAAACTGCTTTTGAATTTCAAACTATACAAGTGACACCAGACCCCCTTCTCCCACACAGCTTAAACATATACCTTTCTGATGGTTCCTTTTGGCATGCTACATAGGTAATATCAGCGCCTTTGGTAAATCATCAGGATGTTTCTACTGTGTTCTGAATCAGAAATACGGAACTAAAACTTTGATGTTGTTTTTGGGGTTTCTTTTGAAACTGAGTTCAAGCCTAGTATCAACAATTTCTAGTTTTGTGGTTGATAAAAATGTGTTATAGCTAAATTTTACAAAGATAGAATATCACAGAATCATACAGTGCTTTGGATTGAAAGGGATATTGAAGATCACCCAGTTCAAAAACTCCTGTGATGGGCAGGGACACCTTCCACTCAACCAGGTTGCTCCAAGCACAATGTAACCTGCTGTTGAACACATCCAGGGATGGGGAATTCACGACTTCTTTGGGTAACCTGTGCCAGGGCCCCATCAGGAGCTCTGGTTGATTTAGCAGTCATCTTTTGTCCCAATGTCAGTGAAATAAAATTATATTCATTACAATGTTGCTTGTGAGGGAGGAAATATGGCTCTACATATGGTTTTATTGACTGTATGCTTCATATAAGGGTGTTTCTATAAAGCAATTAAAAACCATATCAAGGCATGATAGGAACAAGTCTTTAATTAATATTAAAATAGGACATTTTTCATCCCTAAGTACCACTACCTTTTATGTGAAAGAAAGCCTATTAGTGGTGCATCCCAGATTATTTGGCAAAAGGTACCTGGTTTTGTCTTCTAGATGTTGAGGAAAGCAGTAAGGAATTCAAGGCTGATGGAGGCACTTGGGCCAGCAACGTGTGTATAGTGGTTCCTGCTCTCCAATTGTATTTTCTGTGCGTGGGGATATACCACCCTAAGTGTTGTATACTTCGAAGGCATCTCTCTTAGTCAAAAGCTCACTCAGTATCATTGCAGATACCTTCTGCGAGTTTCTAAATAACTGATGTAGGATATAACAGTTATTTCTGGTGCTTAAATATATTTGCTCCATATGGATATAGCTCATGTAGAGCAAAATGTTTTGCCGTACATTGGCACAGTCTAGTTCCATAAATGCAATAGATGCTGTAATTAATTATGTGACAACGCAGTTGAAAACATTAAATTGTTGTCCATCAGCCATTCTTGCTGTTTCTTTGGCTCCCACATCATCCTGTCTGGCCGGGTTTGGGTGCAGATATCCTGTGTGGCAAGTGATGTCCAGGCTGAAATGGCTTCTAAGTATCTCCCAGGGTTACTTTTGGAATAAAACAGTTGGTCTTGCCACATAAACACAGTTCTGCATTTTGGAGGGAAGAAGAAGAAAAAAGATTTTTGAGTGTCTCTTCCTTTTCTATTATGAAGTTAAAATGTTACCATGTAATACTGGCAGTGTTGTGGAAATTGCTATTTTTGTGGTAGAACATTCCTTGTTATTTTCTTCAGTTCTGCTGATTGAACAGTTCTCTCATCATGCTTTGAAAAATTTAAGCTTTGCCTCTTCAACATTCTTTATAGTGTATAAGTAGAGACTCCCAGTTCATATTAATACTATGATATTTTCTTCTCTGTACATATGGTTTCCTTTAAAAACTGAGATGAACTTCTGTAATTTGTGTTACCCCCTTCCCAGTGTGTTTGTACCCACCAGATCAGCAAAACGAAGCTTCAACATTATACTTGTTTTGCCTCACTCTGGAAGCTATCTTTCAGCTTTTATATAGTATCATGGACACGATTATCATGGTTAGAATATGTCTCATACTCTATTTTGACTTACTATTTTAAATTTTTCAGTAGTTGTTGTCTGCAATTTAGATGTCTCTGTGTTCTATAGTTATGATATTCGAACTATTAAAAAAATGACAAAGACAAGAAATTTGAGAGATTGGAGATAATGAAGGTGCATGTCTTGGTTTATGACAACAACAGGCTTTTTTTACTTATTTCTGTGGAGGGAAGCATTTGTGGAAATAAGATGCATTTGTCATTTGGGTATGCTATGTATCAATAAGTTTTTAAAAAAAGAAAAATAAACCTCAACCCCTTCCTCCCATCCCAAACTTATGGGTCTTGGAGTAGAATATCTTTCTATAATGGCTTGACTTACTACTACTTGCCTACAGAAGGATATTCTGAAAAACATCTTGAAAATAGACTAAAATATCGAACAAGCACTAATAAAAAAAAAAAAAAAAAAGAATCAAATGGCATTGAACTGCTTCAGCCAGGCAAGGTGACACTGTGCATTAATTGCATTGCATTTTTCTTGATGTTGTACATTTTTTTTGTAGGTGTTAGTCAACTGTCAAGTATGTTATCTGGTGGACAAAATTAACTTTATAAACATGGCCATTTAATAACAAGCGTATGTTATATACTGTTATTTTTTGGTCCAGTAAATCAGGCTGACTTGTGTGCCCTCTTCTTCCAGGAGACATAAGAAATGAATATATTGTGTATTCTGAAAGTGAGCCCTGTCTTAATAATGCGAGGGCATAAAAAGTGCAGTGTTTGGTGTGGGGTGTTATTTGCCACTTCTGGTTTTGGTAACATAGATTGTATTAATTGTTTATACACATATTGAAAACCAAATTTGCCCAAGCCAAGTATGTTTTGCCTGTGATGGTAATTGCTGAGTGATCTCTCTCTGCCCTTACCTTAACCCACAAGCCTTTAGTTCTATTTTGCCTCTCCTGTTCAGTTAAGGAGTGGAGTGGTAGATTGGCTTTGGGCACCTGATGTCCAGCCATGGTGGGTTCACCTCACTGTTCTAGCTGTGACAATTATGAATTAATTTTATCTCCATCCATGCTTATGAGTTTATTGGCTGAACATTAATTATTATCTGGGGAATAACTAATTATTGGTAGAGAACAGGGTGATTTTCCTGTTGGTATGGGCATGACCCTGAATTGAGATATTTTTTAATATGTTCTGACATAAAACTATTTGACAAGTAACAGTAACTCAAAAAAAAAAAAAACCCAAAACAACAAAACTGTGAGTGTGTACCAGTTTCCTCCTCCATGAGGATCTGGCATAAACTACTTTACTAACCTTCAAAGAGATATGCAAATGCAGCTCTGCCCTTCACTATTAACAAGAAAGTGAGAAGATTCACACATTTAAATATGGTGTTTAGAGTCTGAATGGGTAATTCATAATAGCAGATAGTTTGCCATGTGTAAGGAGTTGAGTCATTGTCATCCCTTTCTGTTCACAGATTGTCTGTAAGCTGGGTTCTGGGAGCTCAGTGAGGGATGAGTAGCTTCCAGTTCATGTTGGGAATGCATGTGTGTGCAGTGGTCTGCATAAACTGGAACTGTTCCGCAGCCTTGATCTGTCATGTCCAGAGAAGTTATCCTCTTATAATAGGGCAAGAGGTGACCAAGCTGTGTGGCAAACAAAATAAACTCCACTGAGACTAAAGTGTTTATGAGGATCACTTGTGTCTGCTGTCATCAAGTTTGTGTCTCTTTCAAGGTGAAGCTTAAGAATCCTGTTCTAAAGGTCCAGCTGTGTGTGTCAGTGCTGCAC
This sequence comes from Rhipidura dahli, assembly GCA_013399225.1. Lineage (NCBI taxonomy): Eukaryota > Metazoa > Chordata > Aves > Passeriformes > Rhipiduridae > Rhipidura > Rhipidura dahli. The sequence goes on from VXAC01003097.1 coordinate 235,816, forward strand.
TTGACAAATTCACTACATAATGTGGTACTAACCTTGAGCTAAGTTTCACAAAGGGCATGTAAAAATGTTGGAGCAGCTCAGTCGTCTCTAATTAATGAGTTTTTCTAGTGTTTATAAATTCAGATACTTTTCCTAAATAGTATTCTCCTCTTTAAGGTTCCTGAGATGTCTGAATTAATCCGCTAATATTCAGAAGACATGGATGCATTTTTCCTTAAGATATTCCAAGCTCTGGTGAATATTGAACAATATTTTTTAGAGCAGACTGCTGCTGCAAATAACTTTCTACTAAATGATGATGGTTATAAACTCTTCATGGGAGGTTAAATAATAATTGTTAATTTTGATTTGTCAATTTCTTCCTGGTTTTATTTGTTTTTTCCTGGTGTTGGGATGCAAAAATTTTCTGACCTCTGAATTTCCTCCCTCCCTTACTTGAAAGTAAAATTCAAACTAATCATTAAGCAATTAGAACAAGACTGATCTGAGCCAGTTGGTGAAGGAGGTGATGGACCACCATACTACCTCTTCTTGTAGACAGAGGCAGTTACAGAGTGTGTCCAATCTTTTTCCTCTTTTTTTTTTTCCCCCTCTCTCTTCAAGAAGTTGAAGAAATAGATTGATTTGGTCATCTTCTCTGAAAGCAAGAAAACAAGTACATAAGTTAAACATCACACTTGGCCTGTGGTGTAACATGTAAAGAACTTTCTCTGTATGTGAGGAGATTAAAAAACCCCTAACAAAACAAAATCAAAAAAATCCCCAAAGCCAAAATACAAAAAACAACCGACCAACAACAGCAACAATACACCAACTCAGGCCTCTAGAAAATTTTATTAATGGAAGTGTGAGGGGTGTGTGACAGATGCCAGACCTTGTGTGTTGGTTTGAAAACAAACCAGTGGGAGGTCACAAGTTAAGTTTGAAATTTATTGAAAAGGTAGAAACAAGCAAAATAATACAAGAAAAGAAAGGTACAGATAAAGTTAGATACAACCTGATACCCGATTAGGGGGGCAGAAGCAGTCCAACTGAAGTGATCCAGTTGAAGCAATGATCCAATGGAAGGTCCGGTGTCCAACTGCAAATCTGTGGTGGCTCTTGTCCTCCAGCTACCCAGTAGACAGGGCTACCCCCTAGGCAGTTCTAGGGCTAGTTATATCCAGGTGGGAATGCCCGGCTTCCCCCTCCTGGGTGGAGCATCTCACAATAGGGTGAGATAAATCCATGAGTCATTGGGTGGCTTCTTGATGGCCCATCATCTGTTATCAGGGGTGGGTCGTTTAACAGGTGATAACAGCTAACAGCCCACAGCTGGTGGTAATAGAATACATCTATTTTTAACCTAGGACACCTTGCTCCAAAAAAAGTGTGAGTCAGAACAGATAAGTGGTCTTTTCATTCTTCTTACAGTATGCTGCTTAGTGTCCTGTAGGACATGGTAATTTCTGATGGGTGATTAGTGGGTATTTCCTACAGCTAACAAATTAGCAGAAGCTTCACTAGCTCAATTCTTCATCAAGCAAAGAAAGGCCTTAAAAGAGCAAAATTCCTCCTTGATGCAGACTGGAATTCGTGTATCTCCTCCCTTCCAGCCCAAGCAATACTAAACCTAATCATGTGATGACATCAGGGGTCTTTTCCAGTCTAATTGATTCTGTGAAATATTTGTAGACATGAATAGTTAGCTATTAGAGGTACTTCTAGGGGGAACAAATAAATGTGATTTCCTGAATGAAAAGCCTGAAAAACTAAATCTGTGGGCTCAGGTCTGGAAAAAAAGTAATTTAAACTAGGGCATCTGAACCTAGGTCATCTCTTCAATACTTAAAATCCAAATACACCTGTGTTTTGTAAGACTAGGATGAATTTTCTGAGTTCACTTGCTAGTAAATTTGGATACTTGCCTGTGAAGGAAATGGAGGGAAAGACTTCACTGTTGCTCTGTTGTTACAGATTATAATATTTTGCCGTGCTGAGCTGTCTCAAAACGTGCTGCTTCAAACCACTTCCATGAAACACAATCTTCCCCCTCCCTGGACAGCTCAGACTGCAGCTCTGTTTGCATGTGAGCACCAGAGGGACACACCTTCCCTCACCAAGTGCTGGAGTCAAACATGCCCAAATTCTAGTCGATAATCTGTTGGTCATCTAATTGGGTACCAGAGAATCAATTTGAGTGGCTCTAATGGGGCGGTATAGAGCTATCCAACCAAAAAGCTTCACTGCAGACAGTGTGCTGTTTTCTGTTGATCTGAAAGAAAGCTTTCCATCAGTATGCTGTAACACTTAAATTTCTGCAGTTTCAAAAGGGTTATTTTTGAGATATTTTGACACTTTCAGATTGACATTTCTAATTGTACTGTGTGAGAGCTTTCTTCAGAAGGGATGTGCAGCATTTCATTTAGCATTTGTTGTAAAAGAATTAGGGGATATTTTTAGAGGAGAAAATTATCAAAGGCCTAGAAAATTTTGAACAAGTCTGGAAAAGAATGCATGTAACAGATGTACTTTTAAATAAGAAATAGACTTACTTCAGAATTTTCGTATCTAATTTTTATTAAACTCCTTGAATGTGATAATAACTATTATCTATGGATCAGATATTTTCTGCTACTTCTAGGATTTTGGATTGTACTTAAGCTTAAAAAGGTGTATGAATATGGCTGTAAAATTTTAATTCAGTAGCCATGGGGTGTTTGTCCCCTCATGCTTCATGTGGACAGAGAGACTTGTTGAATAAACTAATTTTAGTAATGCAATGATGACTGACATTTTTCATATAATTACTGTGCATTTTTAGTGTATTTACATTGATGAAAGACTTGACATATAATTGTAGAAGACAATTTACATAGAAGTTCCTTAAACTGGCAATAAGAATGGACATAATCAGTGTTTCCAGTTTTTCAGCTTCCTTCAGGATAGATCTTTCCTTCCAATTCATTTTCACTTTTAAATTTATTTCTTCTCCCTCTCTGTCTCTTCCTCCAAACCAAAACCTCATCCATTAACTTAAAATTATTCAAGGATTCCTGTTGATTTTGAACAGATCAGAGCAGTTATTTTGTCCTTCTGTGCAGCTTATTTCTAATCTGAGCATCTTTCACCTTGGTGGACCTTTTAATTTCAACCTACTTTATTGCTCATATCACTTTTCAATGGATTTTGGGCTTAAAAATCACTTTATATGTGAAGATTCCATGAAAGGGGAGATTTACAGCAAACGTGGAACCATCACCTGTCTTGACTCTTTTTTTTGTGCAGCCACTATGTTATGTTTTCTTTGCTCACTGCCTCCCTTTTATCTCATAAGAAGCACTTGCTCTTTTGGACTGCCTGTTTTCATTTGTGCCCTTATGCCCTTGCTCCTTACAGACATCATTCTGCTTCAGAGTAGCCATTTTCCCCTTCATCCTCCTTCTTTCTTTGTCACATGCCTGCTCTAGTGTGTGATTTATGAAGTCTGTCCACCAGTCTTAATTACTGATACTTCCTCATCTTTGAGTGGTGTCCTGCAATATTTATTTTGTGTGTGTGGCAGTGGTGACACAGTATTGTCTTGACAGCAGCAGAGACCAGTAAAGATTGTCACTCCTTGACTGCAGCATGTGTTTGCAACACATACTTGCACTGAAAATGAATTTCCTCTTTAAAAGATATTACTTTTAAGATAGTGGTGAATAAGAAGGAAAAATATGAAGAGAGCTTTCAGTGCAGCTGGAGGAGTGGTCAATGAAGTGAAGCAAGGGGGACTTGCACTGGGCAAATTGCAGTGGTAGAGATGTGTTGTGATGTGAATAGTGGCTGTGAATCCTTGGTGCATGGAGGGACAGGAAAGCCTAGCCTGAAAGATAGCAGGAGTAATAACCAAGGCTTAGCCAGATACTGGATGGGAAGGAAGGAATTGGCAGTGACATGCAAGTGATAGGTTTGAGTGATGGGGAGCAGAGAACTACCTTGCATGACTAGGAGAAAGAGTTAACTTGAGTGGGAAGGTCAGGATTTCCATTTTCGCCTTGTTGAGCTGTAGCTGAAATATCAGCAGCCATAAGGAGATGCCAGAATAGAAAGCTTGGAGATGAATCATTCACTTGGAAATTATGGTTGCGTTTGTATTGCCAGAGAAGACAAGCCAGAGGCATTTTATTGAGGGAGATGAGAGCTAGAACACATGGAAATTCCTCAAGCATTCCTGGAATCCCTATTCCCCCTTTGGAAGGGAAAAGTGGTAGGCTGTCTGATATTGAAAAAGGAGGATTAAACCCACAAATAATTAAGGGTATTATGATAATTTATCTTGTTCCTTTATAGAGTTCACTTCCTCAGATTACTTCTACCTTTCTGGTTTCTGCAAGTACACTCCTGTACTTAGAGATCTTTCTAAGAACTATTTTAAAATGTGCCCCATAAGCAAGTATCTATTTTCCTTTTAAAGACTTGAGATAATTTCTGTTCTGTATGTTGTCATTACCCAGAAGTCAAACTGAATGTATTTGTGGTGCTGTAATTTTCAGAGCCAATTGCCGTAATTCAGGTATTCTGAATTTATCACCTGTTCTTTCTCCTCTTCACTTGAAGACAAGCAGCCACATTTGCGCTGAAAAACTTGATATTGCAAGTTGGTGTCTTGACACTGATGGAACAGGAGTTGTACAAGGCAGTAGACAATGTGCAGATTGATGGTTTCTAATTCACGTGGAAGCAGGATGTTAAATGGGAGAAGGGTATTTTTGTGAAATAAACAGCTAAGAACTTTCTTCTGAAATACCTAGTTTCTTCAGCAGTGGCTTTCTGCTGCTTTGAAGTGTGAACTAAGTGAAAGGATGATACAGGTGCTTCCTAGCCCTCTCCCATGGAGGAACATTGGGTTCAGTCCTACAGGTAGCTTCTGATCTCTTCCCAGTCTGGAATAATAACTAGGGCTCATGGGTGTGCTTCTGTTCCTCGGCAAATTGCCTTCACAAAATAAAAGATCAAGCTTTCCACTTCCATTGTTGTATCTTAGTTGACCATTTTGTTCTCAGTGGTGGTATTTGCTTACTTCTCCTGAGGTATTTGGTGAAGGCTCTTATGCAGAATGGATCTACAGGTGTTTTGTTCCTTGCAGATCATTGTTGTGCTGGATACACCCACCCTGATTTGTACTGGTTTCTTAACTATTCAATGCCATGTATCTTCTATCTCAGCCACTCCTGCAAAGACTCTTTTGAAAGCCTCTGTATGCCAAGAAATGTGAATTTAATCTATGGATTTCAGATCTCTCAACAGGTCTTGTAGCTGGACTTCTCAGCTCCCAGGTCAAACCCTGGCAGAAGGATGTGCATGCCAGGGTGTTCCGTGACACCCAGGACATGAGTAAAAAGGGTATTTTCAGTATTTTCTCATCTGCCTTTAGACTTGCTCTTTCGCATGCAGATGGCTCACAGTTGGATCTTGCTGTGCTTAAGAATGGATCTGCACTTAAAAATGCAAAACCGGATTCAGGCTCAAAGAATAAAGCAGGAAACAAAATTATTTCAACTTTTTTTTGCTGCGTTAGCTTAAAATATTTGTACCGATATTCTCACTGGGCTGAAGCTTTCTATGCTATAGTTTTGGGGACAGGAAGGTTTTTGAACTCTGGTGCACTCTGTGTATCTCTCAGCATTTGAAAAAATGCTATGCTTAGGAAATTTGGTGTTTTCTTTATACAGGCTAGTGTGTGTATGATCAGTCAGCACATGTGCATAGCCTTGCCTGAGCCAGGTTCCTTGTTCCACCTCTGTACTCAGTGCTTGTGTGCTTTGTCTGTGTGATAAGCTGGTACACTTGAAATTGCTTTCCGTCTGCAATTTTGGGCTGTGCTGAGGATGGAAATTGTTTCTGGTGGATACAACAACGCTTCTTTCTCAGCTCTGTGAGCAGTATGTGATGTAGGAGTGGAAATCCTTCCCAGCAGAGCACTGCTGTAAGGTGAATAAAGGGCACTTTTCAATAAATTCCTGGTGCATTGTTTCAGGCCACAGCCTGTATTGAATCATTTGTGCAGCAGTATTTGAAATCCACTGTGAGTACACAAAAGGGAAATGGTCCCACTTCTCAGACTGATGTGATGATCAGCTGGAGAGTTAAAGTAGTCCTGCTAGATTTTCGTTACCATTAAGGGGAGTGTAAGTTCATGTGATTAAGTAACACTTATTGGGTCCAACTAAAATTCAGCATTTTCATTTATCATCCTTTCAAGAAGCAAAATGACTCACTCTGAGTTTTAGGCAGACTAGCTTGCAACAATTAAAATAAGGTTTATTCTAATAAGTCTGTGCTTTTCACACTCCTGTGAAATTAGTCTAAAATATCTTCAGAGACATTGGTATATGAGAAGTACCTTCAGCTCTGAAGGGCACAAGTCTCCATTTAGGGAAAGTGACTAATTTTTTTAATAACCATGCGTGTCTACTTTATTTCTTCAATCCAGCTATATTCATCAGCAGCCTCTTCAATGTATAAAATATTTATCTACTGCAGAGAACTTTAGTCAAGCTCACGTGTTTTCTCCAGGGAAACAATATTAAAACAGTCTGTTATATGTTAAAAGCCTTTTTGTGGTGCCTGTTGGAAATAGCTCAGTTGATGACTTGTTGCCATTAGGCAGTATGTCAAAATATTAGCTCAAAAGTATTTTGCTAATAGCTACCCAAAAAGTGATAATTCTTACTGTGGAATGGATAGATCAAAGTAGAAATGAATCGACTGCTGATTATCTTATTGAAAAAAAATATACCTCTGCCTTTAAATTTCTTCTAAAATAATAAATTAATAAAAAAGTTCTGTACAGCATAATAACAGTCAGTACCATCTCATTACTCCTTAAAAGGCAAATGGGACCATTCTATTTATATAATTGCTGCACAAATACAAATGTTTACCTAAGCAACTTCAATAGATAATGGAAGGCTGGGTGGTACTTCTATGATTTTAATCAGTTGTGTGAGGAATTGCAAATGAAAGCAAAATATTATTTCAGAAATTAATGTGCCCTTATTACCTTAAGCAGCAAAATATCATACATGGGTTTTTCTCATTGTTCTGCTGTGTGTGTACTTTCCCAATCTTGCCTTCCCTAGTGAAAAAACGTAGGCTTCAAAAGTAAACTACAGAAATGATATTTCAGCATTTCTTGTGGGAATCATTTAACTCTTACATTTGAGTAAGTGGCTCAGATACTTGATGTCTGCCATAGCAGACAAAACCAATAACAAAGCTACAACTGAAATGTGTGCAATTAGCGGAAAACCCCATTTAACAAGAAAATTAAATATATATGTGCAAAAAAGAAACCCTGCAAAAACCCACCACAAAACAACCAAAATAAACTAAAAACAAAGAAAAAATAAGCCACCCAAAACGCCAACACTCAAGAAAAATTATTTCAATACTATGTCTATTTTGGAAGTGCTCTTTATTTTTACTAAGGCTTTCAATAAGAATTTGAATTGGGTAACTGTAGCCATGGAGGAAATATTTAGTAGCTGAGGAGTTCGAAGGTTCAAACTGAGATAAGAAAGCCCTCCTGACGAGGCTGCTGAAGTCAGGGGGGAGCTCAGAAGGAGAAGGAAAACTATCTAATAATATAAGCAAAAGCCAAACAAATATTCCCCCTTCCAAAACCAAACAAATATCTGCCCCGCCAAAACCAATCCAAACAAAAAAAAA